>JASDQU010105129.1:104404-130794 GCA_032191745.1 Picea mariana
CCGATGACCATCAAATCTGAATCTAGACAGGAGGAGCGCAAAGATGGAGGACAGATCTCTGGCGTTAGATTCGAGTGCAGGGTCCGACCATCGTTGGATCAGGAAGAACCTGCACATTCTTTAAAGTGCAAGATCGAAGCGGTGGTCCAAATCCATTTCGGAGTTTTGGCTATCGGGGTTTTGGATACCGGAAGTTGGAGTGTCGAAACACTTTGCAACAAGAATGTCGAAATCGCGATATGCGAAATCGCGATATGATCTAAGTCGTTGAATCAAGATCATATCTGGACCATCGAATCATAGGACATGTGGTGAAAGATCATCATGTCGCTAACTAGAAAGTCAAAGGAACGGGGTTCCCTAACCTCTTGAATTCGCGATATGCGAAATCGTGAAACTATCTTAGCCGTCAGATCAAGGTTTGTTCTGGACTATTGATCCAGCTCCATCTCAGAGTCTCACCTATCACGACTTGGAGTGATGAGAACCTCCATCTAAGGAACAGCGAGCTGCGAGATCGCGAAAAGATCAGGACCGTTGGATCACCAAGAACGTGGACCATTGATCTGAGCTCCATCTCGGAGCTTCACCTATCGCGACTTGGAGTGACGAGAACCTCCATCACAGGAATCCCAAGATGCGAACTCACGATAAGATCCGGACCGTCAATACACCAAGATTCTGGACCGTTGATCTGAATCCATTTCAGAGTTTCGCGAATCGTGACCATGAGAGGCAAGAAACATAACCACGGGAGTTTCGAAATGCTGAAACGCGAAATTGCGAAATACTTTAAGGCTTGTGGTCTCAGCCGGTGGTCACACCATCAAAGAGTTGAAGAGAAGAGTACGTGCAGACAAGCTCCTTTTCGGAGTTTCGGGGATCGCGACTTGGAAATTCGAGAAACTTCACAACGGAATTAACGAAAAGGAGAAATGCGAAATCGTGAAAAGCACATTATGAACAAGCGCTTGGTAATGGCCATGGTCATATAAAGGAAGGAGCTAATGCAGAAAAGCTCCGTTTCAGAGTTTTGGAGATCGTGACATGAAGACTCAAGATGTCTCAACGCAGAATCTTCAAATTGCAAAAGTGTGAAACGGGTAAATAACGCAAGAACCCATCAGAGTTAATCCAATGATGGAGGTGAACATGATTACGATCGGAGGGATAATGTTGATCCTCATAGTGTAACTGCTAGAAACCATTGATGGTTTCTACCAGAGGATGCGAAGAGACTTCTGTGTGATTTCCAGAGGAGATGAAGTGTTACAAGGAATCTGCCAGTGGAATGAAGACGATTCGTGGAGGAAATTGACAGCTGGATGAGGGTTAGAGCTCATAACTGAAATAGAAAGAATAATCTCGATTGTGCCAGAGAAGATGAGGAGTTTCAACTGTCAGAGAGGCTGAGGAATCTCAACTGAACACCCAGTGATGCTAGACGCGTAGTGGGAACCACCAGAGAAGCTGAAGAGTTGCGATGATAAGGTAGAGCACTCGAGATATGGAGGAGATCGGCATGGTGGGAGAATGCAGAGGAATTGTGCACATTGCATGCATAAGGTGCACAGAAGATATAAGTACACGGTATAGTGAAGAGATGGGGTTGCGGTTGTGATGAAGGATTCAGGAGGGCAGACGGAGGAGAGTACAACAGCTAAAATGGAGAGCAGAAGAATGGTGGATCAAATGAAGATGGCACACAGTGCGTAACATGAGAAGAACATAAAGCATAGAGGATTGTGCAGAAGACACTGATGCAGACAGAGAAGCGCAGTATAGCAGAACAGTGATAAGTCTGGTAAGCCAATGATAAATATTGTATCACTGTGATAAGTTTCATGAGCAAAGATTTATATTTCTGGGTGGTAGGGAGGTGCTAGGGAGAACTGGTGTCCTCAGAGGTTCAAGTGGGTTCTTGAACATAGGGAGTTGGTGCTTCCTTCTAGTTGGTGCTAGAGAAACTAGGGAGTTGGTGCTTCTTTCTAGTTGGTGCTAGAGAAACCAGGGAGTTGGTGCTTCCTTCTAGTGGGTGCTAAAGAAAAACAGAGAGTTGGTACTCTCAGCAAGTTGCAGCTTACAAAATAGAGGTTGTAGCCTCACAATGAGTTGGTTCTCATATGTATGATAATGTAAAGAATGTAAATAATACTTATCATATAAAGAAGAATTGTTTATTTCCCTGCATTATTATGATCATCATTGAGTGCCTTGTAAAGATTTTAAGAGAAGCATAATTGTTTAAGCACGGTAACAACTGATTCACCCCCCCTCTCAGTTGTCCAACAAGGTACGTTATCTTGGTTGGCTATTAGTTATAGGGTTTTCTTCCGAAATTATTTTATCTGTCAAGGTTAAGGTGCTCAGGAGTGGCCTTTGTGCCTATGGTTGGGTGAAAATATTGTTGTATTTTCTACGGTGAAACAAGCACACCTATTATTCTAACAGGATATGGGCCCACACTATCTTCAGATAGTCTAACCACTGGAAGGTATATTGGGAGGATTTGTTGAGTTGCAGTTGCAGTCAAATCTTTTGTTGAAACAACAAAACCCTAACCCTCGTGTTGAGGCACCTTAAGTGAAGCGCTTGACCTAATTCTTGGACAACCTAGTGTGCCCTAGCCTAGGGCACCTCCTGGTACTCTCAGCAAGCAAAGGCGTCAAGTTTGAGTTTTTGGTCAAAGTCAAAGGTTGACCAAGTCAAAGAAGTCATGACTTACTCTATGAAGTTAGAAAATATGTTAGAAGGGGCTTCTAACTTTAGAGCATGGAAGACAAGGATTGACCTCATCCTTTCCAAGAATAAAGTATTGGATATCGTGAAAGGAAAGATCATGGAACCACAGTTTGAAGCAGGAAAAGAGAAAGAACCTCAGAACATTGCAGTTATGGAGAAATTCAAGGACAGTGACATCAATGCTATGAGAATCATAGTGGACTCTGTAAAGGACCATTTGATACCCTACATTTCTCATCTTGACTCATCTAAGAAGATGTACGATGCCCTAACCAACCTCTTCTCAGTCGGAAATATTGGACAAGTGATTTGCCTGAAGAATGAGCTCCATGAAATGAAAATGAATAATGATGACAACATAGCATTATACTTTGTAATAATCTCTTAGTTAAGAGATCAACTACAAGCTATTGAGGAAATCATTTCAGAAAAGGAACTAGTAAATATAGTACTTAATTGTCTTCCCAAGACATGGGATGCATTTTCCACTAGCATGAACACAAGAAATGAGTATCCCACATTTGAAGAACTTTGGACTTGTTGTGCACAAGAAGAATCAAGGATTAGCACAAAAGAGAAATCCCAAAAGAAAGATGATGATCAAGCCTACACAACAAAGTTCAAGAAATTCAGGAATATGAAGTAGTTTGGCTAAAGGAAGAAACCAAATCAAGAAAAGTATATGTCAAAAATAATACAATTCTTCAACTGGCGAAAATAGGATCACTACAGGAAGGAAACACATGAAGCAACAATTGCCAAAGAAAAGGAACCCTTAAAGAAAACGAAGTGGGACAAAGCAGACTTTTTCTACTAGTCAAGGTAACAACATTCTTCTGTAACATAGTCCTTGCACATACCATGTTTACATAGTTCTTGTACATATCATGTGTATCTATTTCTTAGAAGATAAGATGGTCAGATACCTATGGGAGAATAACAAGATAAGGATTTCCATTACAATGACTACTAGTCAAGTCAAAGCAATGTATCTGAAAATGATGAAGTACATTGACAACCTTTGGTGACAATTCATGTGGAAGCTATTACATAAGAAACAATTTCCAGATGGGTCGCAATTAGAATCAAAATTGAAGAGACTTGAAAGGAGTCAGACCAGAAATAAGTCAGTAATCAAGAGAAAACTAGAATAGACTTGTGACACTTTGAAGAAAGCAATAAGGATGCAGATGGAAGCATGGACTCTCTCAGATCGAGGGAGCTGATTGTAGAATTCCAAAAGAAGAGTATGCATATTTTTCATTCAGGTATAAAGCCAAGATTAGGAGGGAGATAATCCCCAATGATGTGATCCATTAAACAACTCGTGAAGACTATGAAGTATCTGTCCATGTTATTCATTAGAAGTAGCAACCATGATAAGCACACGTCTTCAATTTGAATCTAAAATAAGTCTTCTTCAAAAAGAAGCCCAATATCCTTAGTTGTCCATCTATATTTATGATCCTATGATGAAAAGAAGAAGTTGGAACCTTCAGAAAGGAAGGGCATAGAATCTATAGAAGATTCCATGGACTCCAACATTGAAAAGAAACATGAGGAAGAACATGAAGATTCCAAGAAAGAAAGAAAAATCAGAACAACCAATTGAATCAGTTATTATGCCGAGAATCATAAGACTACCAACATGCTTTGAACCCACTAGAAGCAGTCAAACAGAAGGAATGGAAGGAAGATGTGATGAAGAACAATGTATGTGAGAAATTATGAATGGAAGCATTGATAGGTACAAGGCTAGTTTCACAACTAGAGGGTTATCCCAAAAGGAGGGAGAAGACTATGATGATATCTTGTCCCAGTAACCAGATACACCTCTAGTTGAGCCACTATATCTCTTGCAGTATTGATGGGTTGGAGTTTACATCAAATGGGCATAAAGACTATTCTTCTCAACAGAGTAATTGAAGAAAAAGCATATGTAGAGCAACCTCAAGCTTTTGAGGTATACCAGAAAGAGACCCATTTATGCTTATAGAAGAAGACATTGTATGGATTGAAGCAACCTGGTGCAGATCCTCTCATGTACAATAGAAGCATGGTGAAAACTTGCTATGACAGAGGAAGTGTATCAAAATGGTTCTTCAGAAGTCCAGAATGATGGATTGCAAATCCATGGAAAACTCCCATGATGAAAGATCTAAAGAAGTTGAGATACTCTGATCTAGTAGACTCGTCCCTGTACCGATAATTGAATGGCTCGTTGATGTATTTGGAGAATACTCAGTCGGATATTTTCTTTGTTGTGAAAATAGTTCCAGGTGGAACCTATCCATGAGAATTGAATAATTGAAAAGCATGCCTTGAAATGTCTTTGTGGGACGTTTGAGTTATGATATATAGCTACATGGATTTATCGATTCAGATTGGGAAAGGAGTGCAGATAACAGAAGAAGTGCTTCTTGGATATGTTTCAGTTTGAGTTTTTCCACGATATCATGGGCTAGTAGGAAACAAAATTCTATTGCACTCAACACTACAGAAGAAGATTATATTGCAGCTTGTGATGATTGTACGGAAGCAGTGTGGCTCCTTAAGCTGGTTTCTGGATTGTTTAATCAGGTGTTGGATTCGACTGTGATATATTGTGATAACCAGAGTTGTATAAATCTCTCAGCGAACCCGGTGTTCCATGACAGGTCGAAGCACATTGAGATCAAGTACTATTTTCTCTATGATAAATTCTAGAGGGGAAAAGTGGTTCTCTAGTATATCTCCACTAATGAGTAGATAGCAAATATTTTGGTAAAGCCTATGTCCAAAATGAAAAGTTTGTGTACTTAAGGGACAAGCTGGACTCGTGGAGATGACTTTCTTATTGGAAAGGGAAGTGATTACTCCCCAGGTTGAGAGGGAGCACTGATATGTTATTGATATATGGATAGTCATTTTCCAGTTTGGAAAATGGTCCAAGTTGGGCAGTCACTTTCCAGTCCGGAAAGTGGTCCAAGATTCTTGATAGACAGTCATTTTCCAGTTTGGAAAATGGTCCAAGTTGCACAGTCACTTTCTAGTTCAGAAAGTGGTTCAAGATTTTTGATGGATAGTCATTTTTCAGTTCGGAAAATGGTCCAAAATGGATAGTCATGGTCTGAAAGATTTTTGATGTACCATAGACAACGATTCCCCTTATGGCCAGTGTGGGGGAATGGTCTAGGAAATTCATTCTCCTTGGAAGTCACTCTAAGAAGTGGTAAAGAAGAATGGTTTTCCTCTCTGAGCAGTCATTCTTTCGAAGTTCACACTTGTGAGCAATTTAGAAGAATGGCCCGATGTAGCAGGTTGGTGTAGGACACTCATTTCCGTAGGAAATGATCTGGACAATCATTCCCTAGGGAAGACTCATTCTCTCCAAGTTGAACTGTAATTAGTGTCAGAAGAATGGCTCAGTTAGGTTGAATGGCCCAGGTTCAGCAATCAGGGACAGTCATTCCCTAAGGCAGACTCATTCTCTCCAGGTTTCACTGTGAATCGTGTCAAAAGAATGGCCTAGTTAGGTTGAATGGTCCAAGTTCAGAATCAGGGACAATTATTCTTCTATGCTTGAGAAGAATAGTCCATACAACCCTTGGCTGATGTTTAACTTTCTAAGGGAAGATGCTCTTCCAAATCTCACAGATGTGAGTGGAAGAGTGGTCCAGATGACTTAGTTTGTATCATGACATTGTTGATATCAGGTTATATGATTGTTGTGGAGACTGTAGGTCTCTGGACAATAGTTGTATGCTATTGTGGTTGATGTGATCCACTGGTAGTGACTATGTCTCACTAGTTAGTAGTTGTGTGCTACTAGGAGTGGTTGTGTACCACTGGATAGTAGTTGTATACTACTGTGTATAGACACAATTGTGTTCTATTGGATGGCATTGTTTTGATTTCCATGGAGACTATCTAGTTGGATATTGATTATGGTGCTCATGATTTGATCATGAGATAGCATGTGTGGCTATGATGATGCTACCAATTGAATGGTTTGTTTGTGCTCAATACCATTTCCTTTAATACCTCCCTAGCTAGGAGGAAGTGTTGATATTACGGTAGTTGCGGGAGGTATTAACCTCTATGTGTAACCTTGGACGAGTCTAGAATATTACGGGAAGCAAGAAAAACCTTAGAAGGTTAGGAAATAACCTTAGAAGACAAGTCAGCCCAAGATAATAATTTATATTAAATTATTATTCTCCAGAAGTAGAAGTCGGCCCATTAGGTCACTTGGAAGACTATAAATAAGAGGGCGTTAGAGCTCATTTTTCACACTCACTCTCACAACTGCATAAGGACAAGCGGTGTGCATGACTAGAGGAGAGTTGCAGTTGTTGCAGTGGTGACTTGGTCTTTGGTTATGGTTGGACTTTCTACTTGGTTCTGGTTTGGACTCTCTACTTGGTACGCTGGCTTTGGAGAGAGGTACGCTACCTTGGTTGGCTATTGGTTTTAGGGTTTGCTTCCGGAATTATTCTATCTGTCAAGGTTAAGGTGGTCGAAGGTGGCCTTTGTGCCTATGGTTGGGTGACAATATTGCTATATTTTCTACGGTGAAACAAACACACCTATTATTCTAACAGCGGGGTCACAGGGGGGTAGAGTCCCCCTATCCGAGCGGTCACAAGGTGGCATGGATCCCCCTGCGCGGAGGTTTGGGGGTAGCGCCACCAAAAAAAAAAATGGCAGTCTTTTGCATCATTTTTTAGCAATTTTTTGACACATGGTTTTCACCAATGATTTTTTAATTCCAATTAAAGAATTAGGGTTGTTGACTAATCTGGGTCAATGGATTAGAGGTTTTAGATGCCACTAGATCCTATATATATTGTATTGTAAACAATGAAGATATATGATGAATAAAATATTAGAATTGTGGCTCTAAACAAGTTGTTGGTTTTCCAAGTTTGGGTTTCCAAGTTAAAGTCTATGTGTAATGTGTGTGTTTCATTGTATCTTTGTTGTTTTTATTAAGAATCTATTTGCATAAATAATTGTATAGTGAACCTTCAAGTGAGGAGTAAAGGGCTCACTTGACCAGCTTGGCCAGGTTTGGTCCAGGAACCAATAGATCTATTGGCTGGGTTTTCCCAATTTGGGTTTTCTAGAATAAATCCCATGTCTTATGTGTGGTTCATAGTCTGGTGAGATGTTGAGATCCGTGGATGTTGATATTCTCTTGATCTGTTACACAGTATGGTGTTTTGTAATCGATCCTGGGAGATCGATGATGATTTGTTTTTGCATGAAGATTCTACAATAGACTTCCTTGGCCGGAGTCAACTATAAACCACCTAGCTCGCTTTGAAGATGGTCGCAGGTTTTTGGTGGTCCTGTGTGCGAGATTGGTGTTGGATAGTCACAGAAAGGTCAAGGGTTCGAGCCCAAGCTGCGTGCATAGCTCGTGGCACAAATGGGTGACTGTGAGGAATCATAGAAGGGTCGAATAAGGAAGGAAAATGAAATCGTAAAACCCAGCGATGGCCTCGTTGATAACTACGCTTGCACCAAAGAAATGCTTAGAAGCTCGTGGGGAGTTTCAGTAAACACGGGCTCGCGGAGAATCAGAGATATGCTCAAAAGCTTGCAAGAAAGGTCATGAATGTTGCACGTGGTTCCCGTTGGGCTCTCGGTCGGAGCGGTTCAATTATCTTCTGAGCAACGACTTTCAAGAGCAACAATAACAGCGTGGTCATTTCCTGGATGGAGATGATTCAATGTAAAGTCACATAAGCAAACGGCGGGCTACAGGAGATTGTTGGCGAAGGACGGAAGCGCCCAGGCCAAAAATAGATCAAATCCTTCACCGAAAAAGACATGGATCACAAAGTGGACGTCTTTCACAAACAACAGGATAAGATTTCATTGGATATAAATGATGATGAAGATGAATTAGATGAAGAATTGGATCATCTTCCGAGGATCCGAACAACGTGAGAACACCGGAGTGAGGGTTTGAAATATGCATTGAAAACCTAAAAATCTATGAAGAAAATTAAAATTAAGGCCCACTAAGGCCATTGTTTAAGTGTTCTACTAAATGGTTTTTTTCGTCGGAATCCGGACATAAATCTGTAAGAATTCACTATTTTTTGTTGTTTAAAATCTATTTCTGAAAGTAGAAATGGATTTAGCATGTTGAAAAACCTTTGGGGCACTTGGCTTATACAAAAATAATCACTTAAATATGTGGATCTAACAATTTCTCATCGGATTTCGGGCAAAGTGTAATGTCCCCATTTAGGGACATTATAACATTACAAAGTGTTATGCCCACCAGAGTAGCCAGATAGGGGTGACAGAGAGTTCGGGAGATGTTGAGAGGTTTTATCGGGCCTAACTTGCATCGTTCATCATCGGGATCCATTCCGCACAACTTGGCTTTGGTTCCGTTGCATTCCGACGATTTCCGTAATTTTGAGTTATTATGGGTCATTTCTTAATTAAATTCACTAAGAAGGTCATAATGGGCATATTACTTGGATAAACCTCTTAGTGTAATAGTTCATCGGAATCGAGAGGAAGAACATTACAGGATAAGATGATGAGAAGTGACTTTCAGTGGCCGGAGAAGCCATCAAGATGGATAAATCACTTTTTAGAGGTAAAATGGTTAATTAATTAATTAATTAATTAAGTGATTTAATCAAGGAATAATAAAATAAAGTAAAAGTCACTTGGAGGGAAAAGGTCAACAACGAATTAGGGTTTCAGGAAGCTATAAAGGAAGGATAAAACAACCTAATTCATTATGCTATGTTATGATTTGATGTTGAGATATTTGCAGAGAAGGAGGAAATCGACCCCCTTGTTGTTTTGTGGATTTCTGGAGGAAAACACCACCATTGATCGGTTTCGGTGTTGAGAGACACACCCTAGCCTATCGGAGATACCATCCAGGTATTTCACCGTGCATTACAGTGTCTAGTTCAATGATTGTGCAACTCAGCCAATGAGGGCGCAAGTTTTTGAGAGAGGGTTTGTACGACCACTTGTGATAGTTCAGATTTGGTTGATTCCTTCTTACCCATTAGAGAGCTATCCAGGACGCACCTATTGAGCCATATGTCATCAATTTCCAATGGTGGAAGCTTCCGGAAAGTGGAAAACAGTCATTTAGGGCCCAACTCCAGAGGAAGCACATTTGGGGTTCCAGGGGACATTCCGGGACAGATCTGAGGAATCCATTCCGACCCATTGCAGAGGAGACTAGGACGATTGTTTTGACCTATACATTGTCAGATTTTGACTATGGAATCACTAGGGCACACTCATTGAGCCCAGGGGGTGAGATCTTGAGCTTCAAAGGTCGGATCTTTAGTCTGACAATCATCAGGATCAGTCTAGAGGCCAGGGCGCATATTTTGAGACAGTTTCCAGCTCATTCCGACGAGTATCGCCATCAGGGCGAGTTTTCCAGATTCTACAGCAGTTACCGTGAGCTGCCAGACTTATTTTTTTCGATCTATCCGTGCATGCGCAGACAAGCACCTGTTCTTCTGGTCACGAGTATTTCTTATCTGTTATTTTGTATTCCAGTGATGATCCATGAGATCTAACTGACGATTATCATATCTGCTTCCAGTATTTATTGTATTTCCTTCTTTTTCCAGCATTATATATATCAGTGAGATGTGTTGTCCTTATTCCGCATGTATTGTTTTATACTACTAAAACACATAATAAACTAGAACGCACATGCGAAAATCACCAAGCATGTTCACACAATAACTCAAATGCATTCAGAAACCCCCAGAGTATCAGAATCAGTGGCCAAAACCGTAGTTCAATGGTAGATATCTAGATCATCTAGATCAGAGATATTTCACAAAGGTCCCCCTTGACTTGAAGGGTCGACCAAGAATATGGTGATGCTTGAAGTTGTGCTTTCGATGGAGTAGAAGATTAATGATGAAATGGACTAGCTTAATTTTGGTATTTGGTCAAAGTAATGGACCGGGACGTGTTTGTGGAGAACTCGACGGTTTGGAGGATGCACACATAGTGTTTGATAGAACGTGTAAATGAGATGATGTGATATGAACGAGCACGTGGAGATGGAGCGAACACTAGACCGTGGAGAGCGAGAGTATGAGTGTAGTTGTAGTGGAGAACTCTTCAAGAAAATGCAAGAAGCAGGTGGAGGTCAAAGAAATATAAAGAATTATTAATTATTATAATGGAGTTGAAATTTTCATGTAAATGGGAATACAATTGTAAGACCTGGTTAGGCATGCGTACACCTAGTAACTTACCAGTAAATTCTAGATGTAAACATAAGTGATAGGGTAGCATGTGGGATTCCAGGATACCCTGATTATAAACTTTGAGAGTGGTAGTGATCCAAAAATGAAGGTATTACTGATAAATTGCAAGTTAGTTTATTGTACTTTATGCATCGGATCGATAAGAATGCGAAATACATAAACTCATTAACTTATTGCGGAAATATCAAATGTGACTTTTACTTGATGGTTATTAATGATTAAAGAGATCATCCATCRATAACCATGTTGCAATTTAAGAGAAGAGAACAACAAAACAGAAAGAGAAATAGAGACAAGAACTTGTTAACAGAGTTCACCGATCGTTGGCTACGTCTCCGGGCCCACTTCCAAGTGGAGGACCTCTTTATTGCTCTTTAAAATGCTCAAAGTTCTCTTACATAGGGTCTTTGTTGTTACATTCCATGCTTCATATCTACTGTGCAAGACCTCCTTTCTCAGATCCATACATGCATCATCAAACTCCTCTCAAAAACATGGCAAAAATGCCTCTCAAATCATGAGAAAAGGCCAAAAATTACAAGCTGCTCCTTCAAATCCCTGCATCAAAAGTTGTCCTTCAAGCTTCAAAAAGCCTAGTTTTTATAGTTTTCAGGCTCAGATGAAGAAGCCCAACTTCCCCTAAGAATCTGGCCTCTTTCTGGGATCAAATCCCCCTCCAAATGGCCAAGATATCGTTAAAAAACCACTTTTTGGTCATAATATCAGGCAAAATAAATTAAAAATACATTTAACAGGGTAAAAACCCACTTTTAAACCATAATATATGGTTAAGCCCCCAAATAAAAGGCGTGCGCCCCTCCAGAATGGTCATATGCAATCTCATGTGGCCAAGTGCGAGCCCTTTGGGCTGCGCGCTGGCCTTGAATAGGCTCCAACCCCTAGTCTTTGGGCACTTTCCACGGGACCTATGGGCTAATGGATAGACCCCTACACATAAATTATGGATAAGCCCTAGATTTTGGGCAGATACCGTGTAACCGATGGTTGTATGGTGGATGGGCGGTTATACCATGTGCCGCACCCCTTTCGCTGAACGGTGGTCACATGAACAATCAAGCCACAGGCTAGGACTTAGCCCCATCCCCCTCTGCGCCACATATTCAAATATTACAACACATATATAATTAAATGTGTTACATATAACAAGTAACATGTGGAGCGCATTGGTGTTGGGCCATTTCTCAAGGCGCTTGGGCTTGGTGGAGGTCGTGAGTTCAAAACCCATGGACTCCAAACTTATTTTTGGAACCTGCCACACAACTACTGACTGGGTGCCACGTGGTTGCCCATTCCTGGGCCACGTGGTTGCCCATTCCTGGGCCACGTGGCACCACCACATTTGACCACAATTCGCCACGTGTCCACATTGCATTGGTCCAAGTCTACCACATCTGTCCAGTCAACTGCTGCAGTTCTACCACATCAGCATCATTAATTAATTTTGGTGATGTCATGTTGATGACATGCTGACGTTAGCATTGACTTTTTGTCAGTCCTTTGACTTCTTAGTTTTTTGAGAATCTGATTAGAGTGCGATAACTCTCACATACAGAGCCCGTTTGATAAAGTAAATATATGGTCGGAATCATTGCGACGAGCAGGTTGTAATGGAGTTGGTTTCACTCAATTCTGAGAACTTTCATTTCTGAGCATTTTCTAATCTTGGGGAGCCTCTTGGATCATTCCTCTCCACTTTGGAAGCTTTTGGACCACCAAAAGTCTTTTTTTTTTACTCAGGTAAGAAGTGAGGGTACTGCCTTCCCACTTGTCCACCATCGTCCATCCTTTCTGCTTAGACAATAATCATCTGACCAATCACAACAAACATGAAAACTGAGATAGCATTGTTTATCAAAGTAATCATTCCATCAATCTCACAATCATCTACGTTCTTTGTCGCATTTTGCAGCCATACACCACTGAATAGCAGCAAACTAAACAACAATATTGAGTATGTGAATGAAAATGACAAAACATGCTTCCCCTTCTGCATAGGAACAGTAACCAAAGTATGCAGCTAAACCTCATGTTGTACCCTTGGTGACACTTCATGACTGTTAGAAACATATGGAATCATCTCATGTTTAGCATCACTAATTTTCTGTTTTGTTACAGACATAAGTGTTAAACTTTTGCTTGCATTTACCATTCTTTTTAACTGCCATGTAGCTGCAAAAGACCTGTCAGTTTTCATGCAATGAGCATGAACAATGTACTATTTCCTATCTTTCTTGAGGCAATATTTATTCTCCTCCCTGTAGAATATATCTTTACTATCATAAAGGTATGGGATTCCTAGTACAATTCCACATATGTCCAATGGCACTATATCAAGCTCTACTTCATCAACATAATTAGAAGTGATTGCAAACTTGATTTTACATTGCTTGGTTACTTGCAAATTATTATCACCACATATCCACCCCAATGGATATGGTTTAGGATGTGACTTTGTTTCAAGTCCCAAGTTATTTACAACCTCTTCACTGATTAGATGGTTTAGGATGTGACTTTGTTTCAAGTCCCAAGTCATAACAAATAACAAGAGTATCAACTTTAACATTATTTGTTATGACCCTTATGTGGAAAAGTTCATTCCTTTTACACTCATCATTTACTTCAACTGATCTAGAAGAGCTAGTATTTGCAACAGAATTTATACCTCGGATTCCCATAGCTACAACCTATGTCTCTTGACCGAAATCTGATCCAAGATCCACTTGAACTGTTGCAACTGTGGTATTCTTCCTTCTGTGGTTGGCATACTTCTTTGGCTTCAAGTCAGGATGTAAGACCCAACAACGATATTTATCATGGCCTACTTTCTTGCAATGCTTGCAAGTAGGCTTCTCCTTACTTGTTGTGGTTGTCTTCTTCTCTTTCTCTTTGCTTTTCCCTGCATCCTTTCTTGCCAAGTATCTATAGAAACATTATCACCAACATTCCCTTTACTTGATTCAATGTGAATGGATTGTACACATACTTCATCAAAGTTAGAAGGATTTAGCATAAGAATAGTGTGTTTGAGATAAGAATGTAAACCACCAATATATTTTAAAAGTGTCTCTTGTGTATATAACGGAATACCCAAATTTAAAGCTTTCTTACAAAATATCTGAGTATATTCTTGTACACTTTGACCTTTAACTTGCCTTAAACTTTTCCAATTCATCATTTCCCGTTGCATGTATGCTAATGGATATAACTGTTTCTTCAAAGCAGTGATAAAATCATTCCAGGAAGAGATTGTTTTACCATTTTTATTGAGATCATCCTTAGTTTTTCTTTCCCACCATATGAGATTTGTGCCTCCCAATTTGAGACTTGCAAGTTGGATCTTTGTTTCATCATCAACAATCCTTTGTATCCTACAATAGACTTCTAACTGTCTCACCCAATTATCTAGCTTTTCTACATCTAATTCACCATCATAAGTGGGTAATTGAAACTTTAAACCTAATTTTAATAAAGGCATATCAGAAGAATCATGAGTTTTCTTAGGTTTCTTATCCTTGGAGGGATGTACACTTGCTCCACTTGTAGATAACGAGGATGAAGGAGAAGAAGGTTCCGAAGGTCCACCACCTCCAACTCCTCCTCCCGCTCTTACTGAAGATTCACCTTCTTCAACCTTTTGATTCCTTCGTTGACCTCTTTCATGTTAAAGTTCCTCTACCATGGCTTTCATCAATTGAAATGCCTCAAACAAATCATCCTCAAATGCATAAGGACCTAGCTTCCTCGGTGAAGACATCTCTTGTTTATGCGGTCTCCTTTGAATCTTTGTATTAAGAGCCTCAAGTTGGCCTTCTCCTCACTTGAGTTTTTCTCTGGTGAGCATCCAATGCTTGCAATTCCTGTCAAAACTTCAAAACCAAATGCTCTGATACCATAAACTTGATGAAAAAATGAAGGTATTACTGATAAATTGTAAGTTATTTTAATGTATTTTATGCATCGGATCGATAAGAATGCAAAATACATAAAATCGTTAACTTATTGCGGAGATATCAAATGTGACTTTTACTTGATGCTTATTAATGATTAAAGAGATCAGCCATTGATAACCATGCTGCAATTTAAGAGAAGAGAACAACAAAACAGAAAGAGAAATAGAGACAAGAACTTGTTAATGGAGTTCACTGATAGTTGGCTACATCTTCGGGCCCGCTTTCAAGTGGAGGACCTCTTTATTGCTCTTTCAAATGCTCAAAGTTCTCTTTTTTGTTACATTACATTCTTCAGATCTGTTGTGTAAGATCTCCTTTCTCAGATCCGTACATGCATCATCAAACTCCTCTAAAAAACATGGCAAAAATCCCTCTCAAATCATGAGAAAAGGCCAAAAATTACAAGCTACTCCTTCAAATCCCTACATCAAAAGTTGTCCTTCAAGCTTCAAAAAGCCTAGTTTTTATAGTTTTCAAGCTCAGATGAGGAATCCCAACTTCCCCTAATAATCTAGCCTCTTTTTGGGATCAAATCCCCCTCCAAATGGCCAAGATATCCTTAAAAAACCACTTTCTGGTCATAATATCAGGCAAAATAAATTAAAAATACATTTAACAGGGTAAAACCCCACTTTTAAACCATAATATATGGTTAAGCCCCCAAATAAAAGGTGTGCACCCCTACAGAATGGTCATATGCAATCTCATATGGCTAAGCGCCAGCCCTTTGGGCTGTGTGCTGGCCTTGAATAAGCTTCAGCCCCTAGTCTTTGGGYGCTTTCCACGGGACCTATGGGCTAATGGATAGACCCCCGCGCATAAATTGTGGATAAGCCTCTGGATTTTGCGCAGATACCATGTAACCAATGGTTGTATGGTGGATGGATGGTTATACCATGTGTCATGCCCCTTTTTCTAACTAGTGGTCGCATGAACAATCAAGCCCCCTCCATGCCACATATTCAAATATTACAACACATATATAATTAAATGTGTTACATATAACAAGTAACATGTGGAGTGCATTGGTGTTGGGCCCTTTCTCAAGGCACTTGGGCTTGGTGGAGGCTGTGGGTTCAAAACCCGTGGACTCCAAACTTATTTTTGGAACCTACCACACAACTGTTGACTGGGTGCCATGTGGCTACCCATGCCTGGGCCACGTGGCACCACCACATTTGACCACAATTCACCACGTGTCCACATTGCATTGGTCCGAGTCTGCCACATCTGTCCAGTCAACTATTGAAGTGCTACCACATCATCATCATTAATTAACTTTGGTGATGTCATGTTGATGTCAGCATTGACTTTTTGCCAGTCCTTTGACTTTTTAGTTGTTTGAGAATCTTATCAGAGTGCGATAACTCTCGCATACAGAGCTCATTTGAGAAAGTAAATATATGGCCGGAATCAGGGTGACGAGTTGGTCGCAATGGAATTGGTTTCACTCCATTATGAGAACTTTCATTTTTGAGCATTTTTTGAATTTGGTGAGCCTCCTGGATCAGGTAGGGCCTGGAGCTGGTTATAACAGAGGTGAGTAGTACAGATTCACTTGGCCAGTTTGGCCGGATTTGGTCATGGGAAACCCCAAGACAAGTTTAAAGGGGGAAATGTTAGGTTAAACTTGAGTCCATGAAAGATTCAAAGTTGTTAGGTTTGTTATCGCACAAGTTGTAGGTAGGGAAAAGTTGGACCCAACCACAAAATGGCGACAACTAAGAGAAAACCTACTCGTTGTTACCTCAGGCATGTATTCCCATCACTTTAGAGATGATCTAATCACCTCAAGGGGGGAATCCTAGTGACCCTGGGGGGAAATGAGATGGAAAATGAAGAGATGAGGAAGATTCCCCCCTATAGGTCAATGATGGAAGGTGAAAAGGGCTTGAAAAGAGTCTTATAGATGGTCGAAGATATGCCACAATGTAGTAGACTTTCCAAATGGTGATTGTACCTGCCTTAGACACAAGGGAAACAAAAATACAAGCCCAATATTATGTTGGACAAGAAAGTTAATCTTGTTGTCTCTAATTGTAGCAATAAACAGTAATATATATCAGCAATAAAATGATAACAAGAGTTGCAAATAAAGATGCTAAAAGTCTAGTTAAGATTGCAAGAGACAAGCTAGCAATGATTAGTTAACCCAAGTATGAAAGAGCAAGACCTTAGCATGAAACAAGCTTGTAATAAAATAGTATTGTAGAGATATAGTTGCAGCCTTATGGTTGTAGCATTCAAGTTGTTACAACAAAGAGAACAACCACCAAAACTTTCCAACAATCTACCCAAAAAGTGTGCTAGGGTTAGTAGATTGTAGGGGAAAACTTTTAACAATTTTTGATAGTTGGTTTGTGAGTTATTAAGAAAGTTGTGTTAGGGTTTATGCATCCCTAATGGCTATATATGAAATGTTATGACAATAGCAAGAATAATTTATTCAAAGGTGACACCCTAGTGTCTCAACCAAGCATATAAATCATAGAAATGATTCCAATTTAGACAACCTCAAAATCCAGAGTTTTTACTTTAACCAATGCAATATTTTATTTCCCCAATGCAATTATTTTAGTTCCTTTAGCTATTGGGTTATGGAGTCAAAGAAATGAAGAGCTAACAAGTGTTATCTCCTTGCGGGTGTAAACCCTTTTACTCCCCAAGAAAAGCAATGTTAACTAGGAGATACTAGGAGGGTGTAAACCCTTTTACTTCTCCTAGTAAAATCTTGTGCAACAAATAATTTCTAGACAAAAATGATAGATAATGGTGGGGCTGTAAATCCTTATACTCCCCAAGAAGTATAGCAAATCAAACTTGTAACCAAGCAATGAAGCATCAACAAGAAAAAATATTTACCGTGTGCAAGAAATGACAAAATAAACCTCCTCTTACCAAGACAAATCCACCATAAATGCAAGAGAAAATATCCAAGAGAGGTAGCATACTACTTATTACACCAATAGCATGAGGAAACTAGGACAAGAGAAAAAGAGAGAAGAGATTGCCCAAAGAGAGCGTAAATTTCAGCTAGGAAGGCTTCTCACAATAGGATCTATATGAAAATGAGATACAAATGATCTAAATTTATACAAAATGTTTTAAACATAGTTTGTCCACATAATTTAGAGTAAACCACAAGATAAGGGGTCAACATCCCTAATCTTGACCCTTTACAAAATAATATTATTTAATTCATAATTTTTCACACGAAAAAAACCCTAAAACATGATGTCACCCTCCTTTTGGGTAACTTTTGGCACTTTAAGTCAAGTCGTTGAGTTGAAGATAGGTGAGTTAAGCCTCCAAAGGCCAAGTGTCTTTGATCCAATCCATATCCTCCATGATACATGGGCTCTTTCCTCCAAAATGTGCCAAGTGTCCTCAACCACCACCAAACCCTAGCCCCACTATGACGTCAAGCCTTCAAGGGTGACGTTTTGGCCTTCTTGGGAAAAAACTTTCAGTGGTAGGTGCTAGGTTTGGTTCTCCATGATGTCTTCTAAGCCTCGAAAGGCATGTCTCTGTGATCCGACATGTGGACCCTTGGCATCCAACCCATGGGATTGAAGCCCCATGGAAGCCAAAGCTAGGCTTGTTCCTCCAAAACTGTCCACCAGCTGGGTCCTGCAAAGACAACTGGATACACCCTCCAAGGATCTCAAATCAAAGCATCATGATGAGTAAATCAAAACAATAAAAGAGACATCTAAGAAAGTACATCCAAACCACCTCATCAAAATAAACTAATGCTCAAAGACCCTATGCAATTTACCAAGTTTAGGTATGGGAGGGTTGACAAAATGACCTATTGGGTGAATTGTTCCTCAAGTTTAGGGGTGTTTCCCGAAGGTACCTCCTTCTAAGTCATGTGGATGAGGTGTCATGTATGAGGGGAAAATGTTTGGGCATGGGGTTTATGACATACAAGGGGTTGTAGTGTCTCACTTATGGGTGAATTTGTAGAGGGTGTGTTGCACCTTCATTTTCAATGCATCATTTCTCCAAGCCCATTTATTACCATTAATTAATTAAGGTCCAAACACTGGGTACTCCCTAGGGTGAATTGATTATCTTGGGGGGAAGTACCAAAGTGTCGCTTGAAGGGACAAGTACACATAGTGCCATGGGGGTATAGTCTAGCTTGTAACACACTTTGTGTAAATCCCTCAATCAAGTGATACATTTATGTTATGTGTTTGCTTTTGCAGGTCTTTGGTTTTTTTAGGATAAGATTTTCATTTCTTTCAAGACCTCTTTGGGAGAGCATCTGTAAGGTTCATAATCGAGATTTTATCTTTTTCCAACCACAAGCCTCTAGGCCTTCAGCCCCTTCTTCCCATGAAGTGAGGGACAACCCCTTCTTGGGTCAGTACACCCGAAAAGCCCAAAAGGTGAGGAGATGAGAGGATGAAGTGTGGAAAGTGACAATTATGGTCAGGAATGGCACGATGACTCATCAAAAGGACCTCCCAGTAGCATACATATCCCTAAGGGTGACCCACATACTAGGGTGCAATGTCAACCACCAAAGTGAAACAAGGAAAAGAGCATAATGTCCAAGCAAATGTTACATAATCAAAAGAAGTAAAAGATGTAACAAACTTAAATGCATAAAATATTGAAATGACACTCACCATAATACCTGAATTGTACCGCATGGAGCAAGACCCATTGTCTTTCAGAGGCCATCTAATGTGGTGGATACCATCGAGATCAACCTAGAGTTGTGATGGTGAGGTGGGTCTATATCTGTGCAAGTGGACACTGTTGGTCAAGTTGTCTCTCGATACTCCATGTCTACAACCTGAGGGCTTCGAGACATCATCTCCTTAGTCATCCCTAGGAGTTGGGGATAACATTTGGCTCCTACTTGGTGACATATGATTTCCATAGAATGCATGAGAACTGCAACATCTCCTAGTAGACTTGTGCCTACACTGAAACACCGCACTGTAAAATCTAGGGTGGTTCTATCACCCTTCGTCCATATACATCAAAACCAAAAATGAAACTAATCTAGAAAATAAGATTTTAGCATTTTTTCAAAAAATTCTAAACTAAGCATGAAATCAATATGCAAGTAGAGAAAAATGAAATATGAAATGCATCTAAACTGACATGAGCAATCAAGATGCAAATGCAAGGAAATAAAGATAACCTACCTACTTACCTGGAGCTTGGGCCCTCAAGAAGTGAAGTGATCTGAACATAGGGCTGGAGAAGAGATCCATCCACTAGTAATGACATCTTTCTCTGATCCAAAGCTATCAAATAGTACTTTTCTTTCTCAAAAAATTTCTTGATGATGTAAGGGCCAAGCCATGAGTTGTCATCCTTTTGGTCATATTCGAGCTTCCCCTTCTTCTTGTCCAAAATGAACACAAGACTTCCTTCATTGTAATTGATGTAAGGTATATTCTCAATGTATGGATAAGAAGGAGGTCTTGCGTTGACTGCATTTTTTATGGCTTCTTCGTGTTCTTTATCTTCTTTCTTCAATATTTGGATAGACACTAGCTCTTTCCCCTTGAACTTTGTAAGTTTCTCTTTGTATTCATATTTCCTTGGGAGGAGGGTGTCTATAGAGTCCTCATACATGAAAGGAAATTCATGTGAATCGTACTCAATGGTTTATGGAACTTCATCAAACTCATCTGCACTTGTATAGTCAGGACTATTGAGATCCATCACATGCTTGTAAGCTCTCTCTAGACTATATAATACCTCAAAAGTGTCATCTCCCATGGAAATGTGTGCATGGGTGAGTTCCATGCTAAGGAAAGCCCCAAGGGAAGAAGACCAACTCCTTGATAAAATCATCCCCCAAGCATCTGGGACTTCAATCACTACTATATTCATGAGGAGGTTGATATGTGGAAAATCAATAAAAAAAGATCTCAACATTCTCACATAACCCATAAACCTTGACCCTTTTAGAATCAATGTTGCATACGTTTCCATAGGTTCGGGTCATCTTCAAGCCAAGTTGTTCCATTACCTTCAATGACATGACATTTGCGGAGGCCCCGCAATCTAGCATACAGTTGTTCAGGCGGAGGCCATTCATGCCCAATGAAAGATAGAAAGGAGGATTGTTGTCATTTTGTTGATCGACATACATGGTTGGTTTTCAAGATGATCGGAGGATATTCCTTCTCAGATGGTACCTATAATAACTTCATGACTTCCCTTCTCACAGAAGGGATTTTTCACATTTATGTCACAGGAACCATCATATTTAACTTCCCAAACATGGATGCAACGTCTATGTTCAATTGAATCTCATCTATTGAAGTTGGCTTTGGAAGAAACTCATGTACTAGAGGTGGGAGTGGTGGGACCACTTTTTTTGTATATGGAGGAGGAGAAGTAGGTTGTGACGGAGGCACTGAAGCTTTATTTATTCTAATGTATGTAAAATATGCCCTCTTCCTTAGTTTCTTCCTCTGATCATCTATCAATTGATTCAAGGCCCAGAGTCTCCCTTCTCTTTCCCCATGTCTTCTAGATTCTTCAATTTGTTCATGTGTTACTTCTTCCTCTTGGAAATTACATATCATATCCATGAATTTCATACTGTCAGAAGAATCTTCATCTCATTGGGGACACTCATCTTCTCGGTGAGGCTCTTGGCATGAAGAACACCACGGAGTTTATTTTGTTTCAACCATTCCAATTGTCTTCAAAGTATCAGGGGCCTTTGCCTCTTGTTGAGGCCTCGGTTTCCAACCTATGGCATCTCTTTGTTGTTTGGTAAACTGAGGCCTGGGGCAGATTGATTTCTCTCCACAGTAATTAATCAACCCATGATCTGATTCTAGGGAAGTGTTCAAGAGGATCGGAGGTTATTCCTTCTCAGTTGGTACCTATAATAAATTCAAGACTTCCCTCCTCATAGAAGGGATTTTTCACACAACGTCTATGTTCAATTGAATCTCATATATTGGAGTTGGATTTGGAAGCAACTTATGTATTGGAGGTGGGAGTGGTGCGACCATTTTTTTTATAGATGGAGTAGTAGGTTGTGATGGAGGGGCTGAAGCTTTATTTATTCTGATGTGTGTCAAATATTCCCTCTTCCTTAGTTCCTTCCTTTGATCATCTTTCAATTGGTTCAAGGCTCAGAGTCTCCCTTCTCTTTCCCCATGTCTTATGTCTTCTTCAATTTGTTCCTGTGTGACTTCTTCCTCTTGGAAATTACATACCATATCCATGAAGTTCATATTGTCAGAAGAATCTTCATCTCGTCGGGGACACTCATCTTCTCGATGAGGCTCTTAACATGAAGAACACCACGGTGTTTGTTTTATTTCAACCATTCCAATTGTATTCAAAGTATCAGGGGCCTTTGCCTCTTGTTGAGGCCTTAGTTTCCAACCTATGGCATCTCTCTATTGTTTTGGTAAACTGAGGTCTCGGGGAAGATTGATTTCTCTCCACAGTAGTTAATCAGCCCATGATCTGATTCTATGCTTGGACAAATTGAGTACTCTTCTGATCTATCTTCTGAGTCAAGAGGGAAATTGGATCAGGAGCACTTCTACTGGAAGCCTTAGTCTTTGCTTCTTCCTTGAAACAAGGATATTCAAAAGGATCAACCCTTGAGTCAAGGATATTTTCTTCAATCTCAACATTTTACTCATTGGCTTGTGCCAAAGTAGTGGGCTTCTTGTCCTTTAGAATAAAGCATAATTTCCCATCAAAAGCATTCACATAGAGGAGATGAACTGATGCAATGGTAGGACGCAAATCTTTCAGAATCTGACAGTATAATCTGTCGAACCTGGTGTCAAATGCACTCACTGGTGTGTTCTCATTTTTCTTTATCTGATTGAACTCGGCTATAAGCATCCCATTGTATTTTTTCATTGTCCATATGTTCTTGAATAATTTGGAAAAATCCTCATAATATGCTATGTGATTGTCAGGTATCCTTCTGCACCACCTCTGGGCATATTTGGTCAAAGATGAGGCTAGTAGCCTCATGGATACATCCTCATGTTCCACTTCTTCATTATCCATGTCTCGGCCTATGAAATAGAGATGATCATCTGCAATGGTGACATTGTTTCCTGGAAACTTCGACAACCATTTATGAGACTCTTTTGACATTGTGTTGGGGTATCTAGGGATGGTGGCCATGTTAAGTGGTTTATAAAGGTATTTTTCCCAAGGGTGAGACATTGGAGCAAGGGGAAGGTTACCATGGAAAAGGGTTTTCACAACGGGAGGCTTGAGGGGAATCCTTCTTCAGTAAACCTTAGAAGGTTTGAACCTCCCTGGGGGAAAAGTATTAAGGGAAGATGGATTTTGGGATGGTGGAGTCACCAGATGAGCTTCAAAAAGAGCTCATCAAAGGTATAAATGGAACTTCCTTTAGGTGGAGTCGCCAGGAAATCTAAGGAAAGGACTTGGGATAGCTTTCCAAAGTGTCGTTAGGGTTTGGAAGAGGATTCAAAATCCTCCCCAAAAACGACACCAAAATGTTATCGCACAAGTTGTAGGTAGGGAAAAGCTCGACCCAACTATTAAGGTTTAAGATATTATTAGAGTTCTTTGCATTTCAATAGACAACAATAGCATAAGATAGGATCACTAAGAAATACACAATCACAAGAGACACATCATTTATTCTAGGAAACCCTCAAGGGGAAGAAAACCTAGCAAACCTTTCTTATTATAGATAGCCAATACAATGCCAAGAGATAACTCAAACAAATATAGAAAGTCCTCTCCCAAGAATGTGCCTCTCTTTCTCTCTCTCTCTTCTCCAACTACAGCTCTGAAACTTGTCTCTCAATGAACAAGTGAGTGTGTGTCTAAGTGAGGCGCTAGACTCCTTATTTATACAATTTTGGCACGTGTGGAAGTGTCTCTTCACTGGCAGGTCCGACTTCTCAATCTGGGTGGTTATAACCACCTTTAATATATTATGGGGCCTCTTTAATATATTCTGGGTCCGACTTCTTATTTTTCCTATTACAATTATGTTTTGACCAATCCTCAAAAGGGGATTTGGTCTTTTACAATAGCCAACATGATCAATCCGCAATGGGGATTGATCTAATGAATAATTCCACAATAATAATTAGAATACACTTTGCAGTTACATTATTTCAACACTCCCCCTTAACAAGAAAGGTATTCTTCAACAACATCGGATGAAAGAGAGGACAACATCATCAACGACATCAGGTGGGTGAGAGGAAAACATCATCAATATCATCTTGGAACACTTACTGGTGTATCTATAAATCATCGGAAGTTTTCTCATAGGCAACATCGTCACTCTTAGAGAAATGAAATCATCATCTACATCAATATGGATTAGTATAAAACTAATACATCATCATCACAGCACGAGGTTGGTCACATCATCACAACACGAGGTTGGCTCATCATCACAGCATGAGGCTAGCACATAACTACAATACTAGACTAACTTTATGTCACAGCTATCAAGCTGGAAGCACAGTACTCGTCTTTCTTTCCATCACAGCAATCAAGTTGGAAGCACAATACTGGACTGGCTTTGCATCACAGCTATCAAGCGGGAAGCACAATACTCATCTTGCTTTTCGTCATAGCAATAAGGCTAGAAGCACAATACTTGTCTTTCTTTTCGTCACATCTATAAGGCTGGAAGCAAGGTACTAGACTAGCTTTATGTCACAACAATTAAGTTGGAAGCACAGGGCTAAACATATCTCAACACAACAACTAGACTTGCTTTACGTCACAGCAGTTAGGCTGGAAGCACAGTACTAGGCACATATCATCACAACAACTAGACTTGNACTGGACTGGCTTTGCATCACAGCTATCAAGCGGGAAGCACAATACTCGTCTTGCTTTTCGTCATAGCAATAAGGCTAGAAGCACAATACTTGTCTTTCTTTTCGTCACATCTATAAGGCTGGAAGCAAGGTACTAGACTAGCTTTATGTCACAACAATTAAGTTGGAAGCACAGGGCTAAACATATCTCAACACAGCAACTAGACTTGCTTTACGTCACAGCAGTTAGGCTGGAAGCACAGTACTAGGCACATATCATCACAACAACTAGACTTGATTTACGTCACAGCGGTTAGGCTAGAAGTACAGTACTAGGCACATCTCATCTCAACAACTAGACTGGCTTTACGTCACAGCGGTTAAGCTTGAATCTCAGTACTAGATATATCTCATCACAACACTACTCCCCCTTTTGAGGAAGGTCCTTTCGGACTATACCAATCTTATCTCGAAAGTTCTGAAACTTTACATGAGATAGAGGATTGTTCAACACATTGGCAACCAGTTCATCTATGCTAATGTACTGGAGCTTTATGGCTCCTCTCTGCACCATGTCATGGATGTAATGATATTGGATATTTATGTGCTTTGACTTGTCATGGAATACAGGATTCTATGTCATCTTTATGTAGCTTTGGTAGTCACATAGGATCGTGGTTGCTTCCATATCTAGGTCAAATAGACCAGTCAATAACTTACGAAGCTATATAGCTTCGCAACTGGCAGAACACGCAGCAATGTATTATGCTTTCGTTGTACTGAGAGCAATGTTGGATTGCTTCCTACTCTGCCATGAGATCATGGTTGATCCCAAACTAAAACAACATCCCGAAGTGCTCTTCCTGTCAGAGACACTTCTAGCCCAATCTGATTCAGTGTACCCACTCAATGTGAAATCATGATCTCCAACATAAATGAGACCACAATCTAATGTACCCTTAAGGTACCTCATTACATGTTTTGCAGCAACTAGGTGAACATGTCTGGGTTATACCAGAAACTGACTCAACGTGTTCACGGAAAAACAAATATCTAGTCTGGTGTTCTTCAGGGACATCAGCGATCCAATGATCTGTCTATACAGTGTGGCATCAATCGATTCTGACGAAGTGTCGACCAATAGCTTCAACTTCATTTCCATGGGTGTATTCATGGACTTGCACTCTACAATGTCGAATCTCTTCAGGATTTCTACTGCATACTTCCCTTGGTTAAGGAAGATCCTCTCTGGACTCTTACATACCTCACGAACTAAGAAATAATGCATTAGGCCAAGGTCTTTCATCTCAAATTCTGAGGTGAGCCTCTTCTTACATTTGGTGATGATATTTTCTTCTCCAGTTAAGAATAAGGCATCCACATACAACAATAATATCACTAGCTCATCGTTCATAACCTTGAAGGAGAAGTTAGAATCTGCTTTACTCTTGGTAAATCCCAAGCTCATCAGGAAACTGTTTATCCTACCATAGCAAGCTCTAGGATCTTGCTTCAATCCGTACAGAGCCTTCTTTAGCTTGCAGACATGAGACTTCCTGTCTTCAACTTCAAATCCTTGAGGTTGTTCTATATACACTTCTTCTACGATGACACCATTTAGGAAAGTT
>JASDQU010105129.1:131133-147431 GCA_032191745.1 Picea mariana
TATTGTGATCACCATTGAGTGCCTTGTAAAGATTTTAAAATAAGAATAATTGTTTAAGCACGGTAACAACTAATTCACCCCCACTCTCAGTTGTCCAACAAGGTACGTTATCTTGGTTGGCTATTAGTTCTAGGGTTTTCTTCCGAAATTATTCTATATGTCAAGGTTAAGGTGCTCAGGAGTGGCCTTTGTGCCTATGGTTGGGTGAAAATATTGTTTTATTTTCTACGGTGAAACTAGCACACCTATTATTCTAACAACATATGGGCCCACACTATCTTCGGACAGTCTAACCACTGGAAGGTATATTGGGAGGATTTGTTGAGTTGCAGTTGCAGTCAAAGCTTTTGTTGCAACAACAAAACCCTAACCCTTGTGTTGAGGCACCTTAAGTGAAGAGCTTGACCTAATTCTTGGACAACCTAGTGCGCCCTAGCCTAGGGCACCTCCTAGTACTCTCAGCAAGCCAAGGCGTCAAGTTTGAGTTTTTGGTCAAAGTCAAAGGTTGACGAAGTCAAAGTCAAAGGTTGACCAAGTCAAAGCAGTCATGACTTACTCTATGAAGTTAGAAAATATGTTAGAAGGGGCTTCTAACTTTAGAGCATGGAAGACAAGGATTGACCTCATCCTTTCCAAGAATAAAGTATTGGATATCGTGAAAGGAAAGATCATGGAACCACAGTTTGAAGCAGGAAAAGAGAAGGAACCTGAGAACATTGCAGTGATGGAGAAATTCAAGGACAGTGGCATCAATGCTATGAGAATCATAGTGGACTCTGTAAAGGACCATTTGATACCCTACATTTCTCATCTTGACTCATCTAAGAAGATGTACGATGCCCTAACCAACCTCTTCTCAATCGGAAATATTGGACAAGTGATTTGCCTAAAGAATGAGCTCCATGACATGAAAATGAATAATGATGACAACATAGCATTATACTTTGTAATAATCTCTCAGTTAAGAGATCAACTACAAGCTATTGAGGAAATCATTTAAGAAAAGGAACTAGTAAATATAGTACTTAATTGTCTTCCCAAGACATGGGATGCATTTTCCACTAGCATGAACACAAGAAATGAGTATCCCACATTTGAAGAACTTTGGACTTTTTTTTCCCAATGGAAGTTAACCAGCTGGGAACCCACCCCGATACTTCCCCACATAGTGGATGATATGGGGGTGGAAAGAAGCATCCCAAGGGACTCGTAGCTAGGCTAGAAATCGTGACCTCTCTCCAACCTGGGAGAGTGTGCGCACATCTTTGATGTTCGAGCTATCCCTCGTGACCATAGAAGAAGAAAGAAGAAGAACTTTGGACTTGTTGTGCACAAGAAGAATCAAGGATTAGCACAAAAGAGAAATCCCAAAAGAAAGATGATGATCAAGCCTGCAAAACAAAGTTCAAGAAATTCAGGAATATGAAGTAGTTTGGCTGAAGGAAGAAACCAAATCAAGAAAATGATATGTCAAAAATAATACAATGCTTCAACTGGCGAAAATAGGATCACTACAGGAAGGAAACACATGAAGCAACAATTGTCAAAGAAAATGAACCCTCAAAGAAAATGAAGCGGGACAAAGCAGACTTTTTCTACTATTCAAGGTAACAACATTCTTTTGTAACATAGTCCTTGCACATACCATGTTTGCATAGTTCTTGTACATATCATTTGTATCTATTTCTTAGAAGATAAGATGGTCAGATACCTCTGGGAGAATAACAAGATAAGGATTTCCATTACAATGACTACTAGTCAAGTCAAAGCAATGTATATGAAAAGGATGAAGTATGTTGACAACATTTGGTGACAATTCATGTGGAAGCTATTACATAAGCAACAATTGCCAGATGGGTCGCAATTAGAATCAAAATTGAAGAGACTTGAAAGGAGTCAGACCAGAAATAAGTCAGTAATCAAGAGAAAACTAGAATAGACTTGTGACACTTTGAAGAAAGCAATAAGGATGTAGACAGAAGCATGGACTCTCTCAGATAGAGGGAGTTGATTGTAGAATTCCAAAAGAAGAGTATGCATATTTTTCATTCAGGCATGAAGCTAAGATTAGGAGGGAGCTAATCCCCAATGATGTGATCCATTAAAGAACTCGTGAAGACTATGAAGTATATGTCCATATTATTCATTAGAAGTAGCAACCATGATAAGCACACGTATTCAATTTGAATCTAAAATAAGTTTTCTTCGAAAAGTAGCCCAATATCCTTAGTTGTCCATCTATATTTATGTTCCTATGATGAAAAGAAGAAGTTGGAATCTTCAGAAAGGAAGGGCATAGAATCTATAGAAGATTCCATGGACTCCAACATTGAAAAGAAACATGAGGAAGAACATGAAGATTCCAAGAAAGAAAGAAAAATCAGAACAACCAATTGAAYCMGTTATTATKCYGAGAATCATAAGACTACCAACATGSTTTGAACCCACTAGAAGCASTCAAACAGAAGGAATGGAAGGAAKATGTRATGAAGAWCAATGTATGTGAGAAATTATGAATGGAAGCATTGATAGGTACAAGGCTAGTTTCACAACTAGAGGGTTATCCCAAAAGGAGGGAGAAGACTATGATGATATCTTGTCCCAGTAACCAGATACACCTCTAGTTGAGCCACTATATCTCTTGCAGTGTTGATGGGTTGGAGTTTACATCAGATGGGTGTAAAGACTATTCTTCTCAACAGAGTAATTGAAGAAAAAGCATATGTAGAGCAAGCTCAAGTTTTTGAGGTATACCAGAAAGAGACCCATGTATGCTTATACAAGAAGACATTGTATGGATTGAAGCAACATGGTGCAGATCCTCTCATGTACAATAGAAGCATGGTGAAAACTTCCTATGATGGAGGAAGTGTATCAAAATGGTTCTTCAAAAGTCCAGAATGATGGATTGCAAATCCATGGAAAACTCCCATGATGACAGATCTGAAGAAATTGAGATACTCTGATCTAGTAGACTCGTCCCTGTACCGATAATTGAATGGCTCGTTGATGTATTTGGAGAATACTTAGTCGGATATTTTCTTTGTTGTGAAAATAGTTCCAGGTGGAACCTATCCATGAGAATTGAATAATTGAAAAGCATGCCTTGAAATGTCTTTGTGGGACGATTGAGTTATGATATATAGCTACATGGATTTATTGATTCAGATTGGGAAAGGAGTGCAGATAACAGAAGAAGTGCTTCTTGAATATGTTTCAGTTTGAGCTTTTCCACGATATCATGGGCTAGCAGGAAACAAAAGTCTATTGCACTCAACACTACAGAAGAAGATTATATTGCATCTCGTGATAATTGTATGGAAGTAGTGTGGCTCCTTAAGTTGGTTTCTAGATTGTTTGATCAGGTGTTGGATTCGACCGTGATATATTTTGATAACCAGAGTTGTGTAAATCTCTCAGTGAACCCGGTGTTCCATGATAGGTCGAAGCACATTGAGATCAAGTACTATTTTCTCTGTGATAAATTCTAGAGGGGAAAAGTGGTTCTATAGTATATCTCCACTGATGAGTAGATAGCAAATATTTTGGTAAAGCCTCTGTCCAAAATGAAAAGTTTGTGTACTTAAGGGACAATCTGGACTCATGGAGATGACTTCCTTATTGGAAAGGGAAGTGATTACTCCTCAGGTTGAGAGAGAGCACTGATATGTTATTGATATATGGATAGTCATTTTCCAGTTTGGAAAATGGTCCAAGTTGGGCTGTCACTTTTCAGTCCGGAAAGTGGTCCAAGATTCTTGATAGACAGTCATTTTCCAGTTTGGAAAATGGTCCAAGTTGCACAGTCACTTTCTAGTTCAGAAAGTGGTTCAAGATTTTTGATGGATAGTCATTTTTTAGTTCGGAAAATGGTCCAAAATGGATAGTCATGGTCTGAAAGATTTTTGATGTACCATAGACAATGATTCCCCTTATGGCCAGTGTGGGGGAATGGTCTAGGAAATTCATTCTCCTTGGAAGTCACTCTAAGAAGTGGTAAAGAAGAATGGTTTTCCTCTCCAAGCAGTCATTCTTTCGAAGTTCACACTTGTGAGAAATTTAGAAGAATGGTCTGATGTAGTAGGTTGGTGTAGGACACTCATTTCCGTAGGAAATGATCTGGACAATCATTCCCTAGGGAAGACTCATTCTCTCCAGGTTGAACTTTGATTAGTGTCATAAGAATGGCTTAGTTAGGTTGAATGGTCCAGGTTCAGCAATCAGGGACAGTCATTCCCTAAGGCAGATTCATTCTCTCCAGGTTTCACTGTGAATCATGTCGAAAGAATGGCCTAGTTAGGTTGAATTGTTCAAGTTCAGAATCAGGGACAATTATTCTTCTATGCTTGAGAAGAATAGTTCATACAACCCTTGGTTGATGTTTAACTTTCTAAGGGAAGATGCTCTTCCAAATCTCACAGATGTGAGTGGAAGAGTGGTCCAGATGACTTAGTTTGTATCATGACATTGTTGATATCAGGTTATATGATCGTTGTGGAGACTGTAAGTCTCTGGATAGTAGTTGTATGCTATTGTGGTTGATGTGATCCACTGGTAGTGACTATGTCTCACTAGTTAGTAGTTGTGTGCTACTAGGAGTGGTTGTGTACCACTGGATAGTAGTTGTATACTACTATGTATAGACACAATTGTGTTCTATTGGATGGCATTGTTTTGATTTCCATGGAGACTTTCTAGTTGGATATTGATGATGGTGCTCGTGATTTGATCATGAGACAACCTATGTGGCTATGATGATGCTACCAATTGAATGGTTTGTTTGTGCTCAATACCATTTCCTTTAATACCTCCCTAGCTAGGAGGAAGTGTTGATATTACGGTAGCTGCGGGAGGTATTAACCTCTATGTGTAACCTTTGACGAGTCTAGAATATTACGGGAAGCAAGAAAAACCTTAGAAGGTTAGGAAATAAACTTAGAAGACAAGTCAGCCCAAGATAATAATTTATATTAAATTATTATCCTCCAAAAGTAGAAGTCGGCCCATTAGGTCACTTGGAAGACTATAAATAAGAGGGCGCTAGAGCTCATTTTTCACACTCACTCTCACAACTGCATAAGGACAAGTGGTGCACATGACTAGAGGAGAGTTGCAGTTGTTGCAGTGGTGACTTGTTCTTTGGTTATGGTTGGACTTTATGCCTGGTTCTAGTTTGGACTCTCTACTTGGTACGCTGGCTTTGGAGAGAGGTACGCTACCTTAGTTGGCTATTGGTTTTAGGGTTTGCTTCTGGAATTATTCTCTCTGTCAAGGTTAAGGTGGTCAAAGGTGGCCTTTGTGCCTATGGTTGGGTGACAATATTGCTATATTTTCTACGATGAAACAAGCACACCTATTATTCTAACAGCAGGTTCACAGGGGGGTAGAGTCCCCCTATCTGAACGGTCACAAGGGGGCATGGATCCCCCTGCGCGGAGGTTTGGAGGTAGCGCCACCAAAAAAAAAATGGCAGTCTTTTGCATCATTTTTTAGCAATTTTTTGACACATGGTTTTCACCAATGATTTTTAAATTCCAGTTAAGGAATGAGGGTTGTTGACTAATCTGGGTCAATGGATTAGGGGATTTAGATGCCACTAGATCCTATATATATTGTATTAAAAACAATGAAAATATATGATGAATAAAATATTAGATTCGTGGCTCTAAACAAGTTGTTGGTTTTCCAAGTTTGCGTTTCCAAGTTAAAGTCTATGTGTAATGTGTGTGTTTCATTGTATCTTTGTTGTTTTTATTAAGAATCTATTTGCAGTAAATAATTGTATAGTGAACCTTCAAGTGAGCTAAAGGCTCACTTGACCAGCTTGGCCAGGTTTGGTCAAGCAACCAATAGATCTATTGGCTTGGTCAAGCAACCAATAGATCTATTGGCTGTGTTTTCCCAATTTGGGTTTTATAGAATAAATCCCATGTCTTATGTGTGGTTCATAGTCTGGTGAGATGTTGATATTCTCTTGATCTGTTACACAGTATGGTGTTTTGTAATCGATCCTGGGAGATCGATGATGATTTGTTTTTGCATGAAGATTCTACAATAGACTTCCTTGGCCGGAATCAACTATAAACCACCTAGCTCGCTTTGAAGATGGTCGCAGGTTTTTGGTGGCCCTGTGTGCGAGATTAGTGGTGGATAGTCACAGAAAGGTCAAGGGTTCGAGCCCAAGCTGCGTGCATGGCTCGTGGCACAAATGGGTGACTGTGAGGAATCAAAAGAAGGGTCGAATAAGGAAGGAAAATGAAATCGTAAAACCCAGCGATGGCCTCGTTGATAWCTAYGCTTKCACCAAAGAAATGCTTAGAAGCTCGTGGGGAGTTTCAGTAAACACGGGCTCGCGGAGAATCAGAGATATGCTCAAAATCTTGCAAGAAAGGTCATGAATGTTGCACGTGGTTCCCGTTGGGCTCTCGGTCGGAGCGGTTCAATTATCTTCTGAGCAACGACTTTCAAGAGCAACAATAACAGCGTGGTCATTTCCTGGATGGAGATGATTCAATGTAAAGTCACATAAGCAAACGGCAGGCTACAGGAGATTGTTGGCGAAGGACGGAAGGGCCCAGGCATGGATCACAAAGTAGACGTCTTTCACAAACAACAGGATAAGATTTCATTGGATATAAATGATGATGAAGATGAATTAGATGAAGAATTGGATCATCCTCCGAGGATCCAAACAATGTGAGAACACCGACTAAGGCCATTGTTTAAGTGTTCTATTAAATGGTTTTTTTCGTCTGAATCCGACTACATAAATTTGTATGAATTTACTATTTTTTGTTGTTTAAAATCTATTTTTGAAAGTAGAAATGGGTTTAGCATGTTGAAAAACCTTTGGGGCACTTGGCTTATACAAAAATAATCACTTAAATATGTGGATCTAACAATTTCTTGTCGGATTTCGGGCAAAGTGTAATGTCCCCATTTAGGGACATTATAACATTACAAAGTGTGACAGAGAGTTCGGGAGATGTTGAGAGGTTTTATTAGGCCTAACTTGCATCGATCATCATCAGGATCCATTCCGCACAACTTGGCTTTGGTTCCGTTGCATTCCGACGATTTCCGTAATTTTGAGTTATTATGGGTCATATCTTAATTAAATTCACTAAAAAGGTCATAATGGGCATATTACTTGGAGAAACCTCTTAGTGTAATAGTTCATCGGAATCGGGAGGAAGAACATAACAGGATAAGATGATGAGAAGTGACTTTCAGTGGCCGGAGAAGCCATCAAGATGGATAAATCACCTTTTAGAGGTAAAATGGTTAATTAATTAATTAATTAATTAAGTGATTTAATCAAGGAATAATAAAATAAAGTAAANTCAACAACGAATTAGGGTTTCAGGAAGCTATAAAGGAAGGATAAAACAACCTAATTCATTATGCTATGTTATGATTTGATGTTGAGATATTTGCAGAGAAGGAGGAAATCGACCCCCTTGTTGTTTTGTGGATTTCTGGAGGAAACCACCACCATTGATCGGTTTCGGTGTTGAGAAACACACCCTAGCCTATCAGAGATATCATCCAGGTATTTCACTATGCATTACAGTGTCCAGTTCAATGATTGTGCAACTCAGCCAATGAGGGCACAAGTTTTTGAGAGAGGCTTTGTACGACCACTTGTGATAGCTCGGATTTGGTTGATTCCTTCTGACCCATTAGAGAGCTATCCAGGGCGCACCTATTGAGCCATATGTCATCAATTTCCAATGGTGGAAGCTTCTGAAAAGTGGAAAACAATCATTTAGGGCCGAGCTCCAGAGGAAGCACATTTGGGGTTCCAGGGGACATTCCGGGACAGATCTGAGGAATCCCTTCCGACCCATTACAGAGGAGACCAGGACAATCGTTTTGACCTATGCATTGTCATATTTTGTCTATGGAATCACTAGGGCACACTCATTGAGCCCAGGGGGTGAGATCTTGAGCTTCAAAGGTCGGATCTTTAGTCTGACAGTCATCAGGATCAGTCTAGAGGCCAGGGCGCATCTTTTGAGACAGTTTCCAGCTCATTCCGACTGGTATTGCCATCAGGGCAAGTTTTCTAGATTCTACAGTAGTTACCATGAGCTGCCAGACTGATTTTTTCCGATCTATCTGTGCATGCGCAGACAAGCACCTGTTCTTCTGGTCACGAGTATTTATTATCTGTTATTTTGTATTCCAATGATGATCCATGAGATCTAACTGACGATTATCATATCTGCTTCCAATATTTATTGTATTTCCTTCTTTTTCCAGCATTATATATATATCAGTGAGATGTGTTGTCCTTATTCCGCATGTATTGTTTTATAGTGCTAAAACACATAATAAACTAGAACGCACATGCGAAAATCACCAAGCATGTTCACACAATAAATCAAATGCATTCAGAAACCCCCAGAGTATCAGAATCAGTGGCCAAAACCATAGTTTAGTGTTATATATCTAGATCATCTGGATCAGAGATATTTCACAAAGGTCCCCAGAAAATATAACCGAAAAGAGTCATTTCATAGAACGTTTAGACTACGGTCGTGATTAAGCTTCTGTAATTGCATGTAGAGAGAACCCCATAGAGATGGAGTGTAACAAAGATGAGGTGATGAGAGCAATGGAAATCACATAGAGAAAGGTGGGCACTAAGGATATCGATGGCACCAAGAAATTTTCCCTAAAGGCCCAACAGCTCTACCCTTGACTTGAAGGGTTGACCAAGAATACGGTGATGCTTGAAGTTGTGCTTTCGATGGAGCAGAAGATTAATGATGAAATGGGCTAGCTTAATTTTGGTATTTGGTCAAAGTAATGGACCGGGACGTGTTTATGGAGAACTCGACAGTTTGGAGGATGCACGCATAGTGTTTGATAGAACGTGTAAATGAGATGATGTGATATGAACGAGCACGTGGAGATGGAGCAAACACTGGACCATGGAGAGCAAGAGTATGAGTGTAGTTGTAGTGGAGAACTCTTCAAGAAAATGCAAGAAGCAGGTGGAGGTCAAAGAAATATAAAGAATTATTAATTATTATAATGGAGTTGAAATTTTCATGTAAATGGGAATACAATTGTAAGACCTGGTTAGGCATGTGTACACCTAGTAACTTACCAGTAAATTCTAGATGTAGACATAAGTGATAGGGTAGCATGTGGGATTCCAGGATACCCTGATTATAAACTTTGAGAGCGGTAGTGATCAAAAAATGAAGGTATTACTGATAAATTGCAAGTTAGTTTATTATACTTTATGCATCAGATCGATAAGAATGCGAAATACATAAACTCATTAACTTATTGCGGAAATATCAAATGTGACTTTTACTTTATGCTTATTAATGATTAAAGAGATCATCCATTGATAACCATGCTGCAATTTAAGAGAAGAGAACAACAAAACAGAAAGAGAAATAGAGACAAGAACTTGTTAACAGAGTTCACCGATCGTTGGCTACATCTCCGGGCCCGCTTCCAAGTGGAGGACCTCTTTATTGCTCTTTCAAATTCTCAAAGTTCTATTACATAGGCTCTTTGTTGTTACATTCCATGCTTCATATCTACTGTGCAAGACCTCCTTTCTCAGATCCATACATGCATCATCAAACTCCTCTCAAATCATGAGAAAAGGCCAAAAATTACAAGTTGCTCCTTCAAATCCCTGCATCAAAAGTTGTCCTTCAAGCTTCAAAAAGCCTAGTTTTTATAGTTTTCAGGCTCAGATGAAGAAGCCCAACTTCCCCTAAGAATCTGGCCTCTTTTTGGGATCAAATCCCCCTCCAAATGGCCAAGATATCCTTAAAAAACCACTTTTTGGTCATAATATCAGGCAAAATAAATTAAAAATATATTTAACAGGGTAAAAACCCACTTTTAAACCATAATATATGGTTAAGCCCCCAAATAAAAGGTGCGCGCCCCTCCAGAATGGTCATATGCAATCTCATATGGCCAAGTGCGAGCCCTTTGGGCTGCACGCTGGCCTTGAATAGGCTCCAACCCCTAGTCTTTGGGCACTTTCCACGAGACCTATGGGCTAATGGATAGACCCCTGAACATAAATTATGGATAAGCCCTAGATTTTGGGCTGATACCATGTAACCGATGGTTGTATGGTGGATGCACGGTTATACCATGTGCCATGCCCCTTTCACTGAATGGTGGTCACATGAATAATCAAGCCACAGGATAGGACTTATCCCCAGCCCCCTTTGCGCCACATATTCAAATATTACAACACATATATAATTAAATGTGTTACATATAACAAGTAACATGTGGAGTGCATTGGTGTTGGGCCATTTCTCAAGGCGCTTGGGCTTGGTGGAGGTCGTGAGTTCAAAACCCATGGACTCCAAACTTATTTTTGGAACCTGCCACACAACTACTGACTGGGTGCCACGTGGTTGCCCATTCCTGGGCCACGTGGCACCACCACATTTTACAACAATTCACCACGTGTCCACATTGCATTGGTCCAAGTCTACCAGATCTATCCAGTCAACTGCTGCAGTTCTGCCACATCAGCATCATTAATTAATTTTGGTGATGTCATGTTGACGACATGTTGACATCAGCATTGACTTTTTGCCAGTCCTTTGACTTTTTAGTTGTTTGAGAATCTGATTAGAGTGCGATAACTCTCGCATACAGAGCCCGTTTGAGAAAGTAAATATATGGTCGGAATCAGTGCGACGAGCCAGTTGTAATGGAATTAGTTTCACTCAATTCTAAGAACTTTCATTTTTGAGCATTTTCTAAGCTTGGAGAGCCTCCTGGATCATTCCTCTCCACTTTGGAAGCTTTTGGAACAACAAAAGTCTTTTTTTTTTTACTCAGGTAAGAAGTGAGGGTACTGCCTCCCCACTTGTCCACTATCGTCCATCCTTTTTGCTTGGACAATAATCACCTGACCAATCACAACAAACATGAAAACTGAGATAGCATTGTTTATCAAAGTAATCATTCCATCAATCTCACAATCATCTACATTCTTTGTCGCATTTTGCAACCATACACCACTGAATAGCAACAAACTAAACAACAATATTGAGTATGTGAATGAAAATGACAAAACATGCTTCCCCTTCTGCACAGGGACAGTAACCAAAGTATGCAGTTGAACCTCATGTTGTACCCCTAGTGACACTTCATGACTGTTAGAAACATATGGAATCATCTCATCTTTAGCATCACTAATTTTCTCTTTTGTTACAGACATAAGTGTTAAACTTTTTCTTGCATTTACCATTCTTTTTAACTACCATGTAGCTGCAAAAGACCTGCCAGTTTTCATGCAATGAGCGCAAACAATGTACTCTTTTCTATCTTTCTTGAAGCAATATTTATTCTCCTCCCTGTAGAATATAGTTTTCCTATCATAAAGGTATGGGATTCCTAGTACAATTCCACATATGTCCAGTGGCACTATATCAATCTCTACTTCATCAACATAATTAGAAGTGATTGCAAACTTGATTTTACATTGCTTGGTTACTTGCAAATTATTATCACCACATATCCACCCCAATGGATATGGTTTAGGATGTGACTTTGTTTCAAGTCCCAAGTTATTTACAACCTCTTCACTGATTAGATGGTTTAGGATGTGACTTTGTTTCAAGTTCCAAGTCATAACAAATAACAAGAGTATCAACTTTAACATTATTTGTTATGACCCTTATGTGGAAAAGTTCATTCCTTTTACACTCATCATTTACTTCAACTGATCTAGAAGAGATAGTATTTGCAACATAATTTATACCTCGGATTCCCATAGCTACAACCTATGTCTCTTCACTGAAATCTGATCCAAGATCCACTTGAACTGTCGCAACTGTGGTATTCTTCCTTATGTGGTTGGCATACTTCTTTGGCTTCAAGTTAGGATGTAAGACCCAACAACGATCTTTATCATGGCCTACTTTCTTGCAATGCTTGCAAGTAGGCTTCTCCTTTCTTGTTGTGGTTGTCTTCTTCTCTTTCTCTTTGCTTTTCCCTGCATTCTTTCTTGCCAAGTATCTATAGAAACATTATCACCAACATTCCCTTTACTTGATTCAATGTGAATGGATTGTACACATACTTCATCAAAGTTAGAAGGATTTAGCATAAGAATAGTGTGTTTGAGATAAGAATGTAAACCACTAATATATTTTAGGAGTGTCTCTTGTGTATATAATAGAATACCCAAATTTAAAGCTTTCCTATGAAATATCTGAGTATATTCTTGTACACTTTGATCGTTAACTTGCCTTAAACTTTTTCAATTCATCATTTCCCGTTGCATGTATGCTAATGGATATAATTGTTTCTTCAAAGCAGTGATAAAATCATTCCAAGAAGAGATTGTTTTACCATTTTTATTGAGATCATCCTTAGTTTTTCTTTCCCACCATATGAGATTTGTGCCTCCCAATTTGAGACTTGCAAGTTGGATCTTTGTTTCATCATCAACAATCCTTTGTATCCTACAATAGACTTCTAACTGTCTCACCCAATTATCTAGATTTTCTGCATCTAATTCACCATCATAAGTGGGTAATTGAAACTTTAAATCTGATTTTAATAAAGGCATATCAGAGAATGAGTTTTCTTAGGTTGCTTATCCTTGGAGGGATGTACACTTGCTTCACTTGTAGATAACGAGGATGAAGGAGAAGAAGGTTCCGAAGGTCCACCACCTCCAACTCCCCCTCCTGCTCTTACTGAAGATTCACCTTTTCAACCTTTTGATTCCTTCGTTGACCTCTTTCATGGTAAAGTTCCTCTACAATGGATTTCATCAATTGAAATTCCTCAAATAAATCATCCTTAGATGCATAAGGACCTATCTTCCTTGCTGAATACATCTCTTGTTTATGCGGTCTCCTTTGAATCTTTGTATTAAGAGCCTCAAGTTGGCCTTCTCCTCGCTTGAGTTTTTCTCTGGTGAGCATCCAATGCTTGAAATTCCTGTCAAACCTTCGAAACCAAATGCTCTGATGCCATAAACTTGATGGGAAAATGAAGGTATTACTGATAAATTTTAAGTTATTTTAATGTATTTTATGCATCGGATCGATAAGAATGAAAAATACATAAAGTCATTAACTTATTGTGGAGATATCAAATGTGACTTTTACTTGATTCTTATTAATGATTAAAGAGATCACCCATTGATAACCATGCTGCAATTTAAGAGAAGAGAACAACAAAACAGAAAGAGAAATAGAGACAAGAACTTGTTAATGGAGTTCACTGATCATTGGCTACGTCTTCGGGCCCGCTTCCAAGTGGAGGACCTCTTTATTGCTCTTTAAAATGATCAAAGTTCTCTTTTTCATTACATTACATTCTTCAGATCTGTTGTGCAAGATTGCCTTGCTCAAATCCATACATGCATCATCAAACTCCTCTAAAAAACATGGCAAAAATCCCTCTCAAATCATGAGAAAAGGCCAAAAATTACAAGCTGCTCCTTCAAATCCCTGCATCAAAAGTTGTCCTTCAAGCTTCAAAAAGCCTAGTTTTTATAGTTTTCAAGCTCAGATGAGGAATCCCAACTTCCCCTAATAATCTAGCCTCCTTTTGGGATCAAATACCCCTCCAAATGGCCAAGATATCCTTAAAAAAACACTTCCTGGTCATAATATCGGGCAAAATAAATTAAAAATACATTTAACAGGGTAAAAACCCACTTTTAAACCATAATATATGGTTAAGCCCCCAAAGAAAAGGTGTGCGCCCCTACAGAATGGTCATATGAAATCTCATATGGCTAAGCGTCAACCCTTTGGGCTGCGTGCTGGCCTTGAATAGGCTTCAGCCCCTAGTCTTTGGGTGCTTTCCACTGGACCTATGGGCTAATGGACAGACCCCACGCATAAATTGTGGATAAGCCTCTGGATTTTGGGAAGATACCATGTAACCGATGGTTGTATGGTGGATGGATGGTTATACCATGTGTCGTGTCCCTTTTTCTGACTAGTGGTCACATGAACAATCAAGACCCCTCCGCACCACATATTCAAATATTACAACACATATATAATTAAATGTGTTACATATAACAAGTAACATGTGGAGTGCATTGGTGTTGGGCCATTTCTCAAGGCACTTGGGCTTGGTGGAGGTCGTGGGTTCAAAACCCATGCACTCCAAACTTATTTTTGGAACCTGCCACACAACTGTTGACTGGGTTCCACGTGGCTGCCCATGCCTAGGCCACGTGGCACCACCACATTTGACCACAATTCACCACGTGTCCACATTGCATTGGTCTGAGTCTGCCACATCTGTCCAGTCAACTATTGAAGTGCTGCCACATGTCTCTGCCACATCATCATCACTAATTAACTTTGGTGATGTCATGTTGACGTCAACATTGACTTTTTGCCAGTCCTTTGACTTTTTAGTTGTTTGAGAATCTTATCAGAGTGTGATAACTCTCACATACGGAGCTCATTTGAGAAAGTAAATATATGGCCAGAATCAGCACGACGAGTTGGTCGCAATGGAGTTGGTTTCACTCCATTATGAGAACTTTCATTTTTGAGCATTTTTGAGCTTGGTGAGCCTCCTAGATCAGGTGGGGCCTGGAGCTGGTTATCACAGAGGTGAGTAGTACAGATTCACTTGGCCAGTTTGGTCAGATTTGGTCATGGGAAACCCCAAGACAAGTTTAAAGGGGGAAATGTTAGGTTAAACTTGAGTCCGTGAAATATTCAAAGTTGTTAGGTTTGTTATGCACAAGTTGTAGGTAGGGAAAAGTTGGACCCAACCACAAAATGGCGACAACTAAGAGAAAACCTACCCGTTGTTACCTCAGGTGTGTATTCCCATCACTTTAGAGATGATCTAATCACCTCAAGGGGGGAATCCTAGTGACCTTGGGGGGAAATGAGATGGAAAATGAAGAGATGAGGAANAAATGGCGACAACTAAGAGAAAACCTACCCTTTGTTACCTCAGGCATGTATTCCCATTACTTTAGAGATGATCTAATCACCTCAAGGGGGGAATCCTAGTGACCTTGGGGGGAAATGAGATGGAAAATGAAGAGATGAGGAAGATTCCCCCCTATAGGTCAATGATGGAAGGTGAAAAGGGCTTGAAAAGAGTCTTATAGATGGTCGAAGATATGCCACAATGTAGTAGACTTTCCAAATGGTGATTGTACCTGCCTTAGACACAAGGGAAACGAAAATACAAGCCCAATATTATGTTGGACAAGCAAGTTAAGCTTGTTGTCTCTAATTGTAGCAATAAACAATAATATATATCAGCAATAAAATGATACTGAGAGTTGCAAATAAAGATGCTAAAAGTCTAGTTAAGATTGCAAGAGACAAGCTAGCAATGATTAGTTAACCCAAGTATGAAAGAGCAAGACCTTAGCATGAAACAAGCTTGTAATAAAATAGTATTGCAGAGATATAGTTGCAACCTTATGGTTGTAGCATACAAGTTGTTACAACAAAGAGATCAACCACCAAAACTTTCCAACAATCCACCCAAAAAGTGTGCTAGGGTTAGTAGATTGTAGGGGAAAACTTTTAACAACTTTTGATAGTTGGTTTGTGAGTTATTAAGAAAGTTGTGTTAGGGTTTATGCATCCCTAATGGTTGTAGATGAAATGTTATGATATTAGGAAGAATAATTTATTCAAAGGTGACACCCTAGTGTCTCAACCAAGCATATAAATCATAGAAATGATTCCAATTTAGACAACCTCAAAATCTGGAGTTTTTACTTTAACCAATGCAATATTTTATTTCCCCAATGCAATTATTTTAGTGACTTTAGCTATTGGGTTATGGAGTCAAATAAATGAAGAGCTAACAAGTGTTATCTCCTTGTGGGTGTAAACCCTTTTACTCCCTGAGAAAAGCAATGTTAACTAGGAGATACTAGGAGGGTGTAAACCCTTTTACTTCTACTAGTAAAATCTTGTGCAACAAATAATTTCTAGACAAAAATTATAGATAATGGTGGGGCTGTAAATCCTTATACTCCCCAAGAAGTATATCAAATCAAACTTGTAACCAAGCAATGAAGCATCAACAAGAAAAAATATTTACCTTGTCCAAGAAATGACAAAATAAACCTCCTCTTACCAAGACAAATCCACCATAAATGCAAGAGAAAATATCCAAGAGAGGTAGCGTACTACTTATTACACCAATAGCATGAGGAAACTAGGACAAGAGAAAAAGAGAGAAGATATTGCCCAAAGAGAGCGCAAATTTCATCTAGGAAAGCTTCTCACAATGAGATAGCTATATGAAAATGAGATACAAATGATCTAAATTTC
>JASDQU010105130.1:0-27226 GCA_032191745.1 Picea mariana
TTTATTTATGTCGGCTTTAGGCTATTAGTTGTAATTATACCTCCTAGTCTCCTATATATACCAAGGAGACATTTTCATTTTGAATCATCTTGTACTTGAACATTTAAGTGGGGTAAAAGGAGGTTGCCCCCTCGAAGAGGCTTATTATATGAAATTATCTCTTTTTTAAGGCGTTGAGTACTTATCCTGAGGTTTTTCTATGCTATATTGATGTTTGGTTCTTAACAGACTCCTCTATTGAAGATAAAATAAATGACTTCATACTTATGGCCAAAGAGGATTATGATAATAAAAGAACATGAAGTGATGCTAATGAAGAAGAAGTTGTGGTTGACCTAGAAGGAGAACTAATCAATGCACTAGAAGAGCTTGACCGACTCAGAATTAAGACGAGAAAGAAAAAAAATTGTTGATACAGTTCAAGAAAGGCAATAAAGAACCTGTTGAAGAACTTGTCCTACTAAAAGTGGAATTAGAAGAGACAAATAAAATCGAAGACATTCTGAAACAACAGTTATCAAAAAATAAGGCAATATGTGAAACTCTGGAAAAAGAAGTAGTGAAAACTAGGAAAGAGTTGGAGAAGTTTCAATCCTTGTATCATCAGAATCTGTCAAGTATCAAAGCCTCAGAAGAATTGGCCACCATTATGAATCAACAAAGAAACCCAAATCTGAAAACAGGTATGGGTTATGAAGAGGGATCAAGTAGTGATCAACCAAGCAACAAAAAACCCATCAATTTTGTCAAATCTACCATCTATGACAACAAAAAACCTACAGAAACAAAAGAAGATAATCAACTTCCCAGGAGGAGTAACGAAAGAGGTACTAGAGCTGAAACTATAGATCATAGAAATAATGTACTCTTTGTTCAAAGAAATCATCAGCATAGAATAAATCGACCTTCTCAAAGAAGACAACCATTTTCCAGGTACCAATGTTTTTTTTATGGATATTGTTTGTTTTCTTCTAAATTTGGTCATAAAGTTGTAAATTGTTCTTTAAAATTGAAATATGAGTGATAAAGACATTCAAGGTATAGATATCTGCCACAACAAAGAATGAGACAGCCAAGTAAAAAACCACCACAAACTACAAATCACTTGATGGATGGGAAAAGGACACAGGTTACGCATAAAAATCGTTATGATCCTTTATTCAACGAACCAGAATGTTACATTTGTCATAACTATGGACATAAAGATGTTGACTGCCGCTTAAGGAACTATGAACCAGATTTGAATTCCCCTACTAAAAATGTCAAGGTTTGGAAGAAGAAAGAAAGTGACAAGTGTGGATTAGTGTTGTCAACTCAAAGACAAAAGAACCATTGGTATATAGATAGTGGATGCTCCAAACATATGACAGGAGACAAAGGTAAGTTTCTATCTCTAAGTGAAAGAAAATTAGGAAACGTAACCTTTAGAAATGATGCTCTAGGTAAAATCAAGGGTAAAGGGATGGTAAGTTTAAGTAATGGAAAAGGAAAATCCCAAGATGCTATGCTTGTAGATGGGCTGAAGCATAATCTGCTTAGTGTAAGTCAAATGTGTGACAGAGGATTCGAAGTGGTGTTCACTTCCAAGGACTACAAGATAAAGTATGTAAACTCAGGACAAGTGGTGGCTAAAGGCATAAGGACAGAAAATAATGTAAATGTGCTAAAAGAAGATAGAGAAGAATGTCATCTAAGAAAACATGATTAGAGTTGTTTATGGCATAGGAGACTTGGACATCTAAACTTTGATCACTTAATCAAGCTCGAAAATCTTGAGGCAGTAAAAGATCTTCCAAGAATATCAAAGCCACAAGATTTTGTGTGTAAACTCTGCCAAGTAGGAAAGCTGACCAAGACATAATTTAAACCCAAGATCTCTACTTCAACAGAGAAACCACTTCAACTAGTTCATATGGATTTACGTGGACCATCAATATAGGAAGGCACAGGGAAAGAAAACTACTTCATGTTGATCATTGATGATTACTCCAGACTTACTTGGGTTGCCTTTCTCAAGGAAAAAGCTGAAGAATTTGAGAAATTCAAAAATTTTAAGGCTTTAACTGAGAATCAAATAGGGAAGAGGTTAAAGGTAGTAAGATCAGATAGAGGAGGTGAATTTATTTCAAGTGAGTTCAAGGAATTCTATGATAAATATGGAATCAAGAGAGAATACACAATCCCAAGAACTCCATAGCAAAATGGAGTAGCTGAGAGGCAAACTAGAACAATGCAGAAAATGGCTAGGTCAATGATGAATGAGAATAACATTGGTCAAACCTACTTCATAGAAGAAGTACACACATCAGTCCATGTTCTTAACAAATCCCACCTTAGAACACACACCGACAAGACACCTTATGAACTTTGGTATGGGAGACCTACTTCAATCAAACACTTGAAAGTCTTTTGGAGTAAGTGTTACATAAAGAATAATGATGAGAACCTTGGCAAGTATGATGACAGGCATGATGAATGCATCTTCTTAGGGTATGCTACAAATAGTAAATGATACAGATGTTATAATAATAGGCTACATAGATTGGTTGATTGTATTGACATAAAAGTTGATGAAGGAATCCCAGAAAGAGAGGTGAACAATACTGAATCAATAACAAATGATATAGATGAAGTTGAAGATGAACATGTCCAAGAATCAGAACAAGAATATTTTGAGCCAGATGAAGATGCAAATATTCAGATAGAATCAAATCAACAGATAACTTCAACTTCCTCCTCTAGAATCACTCAAAAGAATCATCCTGCAAGTCAGATAATTGTTGAAAAAGACAAAGGTGTACAAACCAAGAGAAAGATAATCAAAAACATCGAACAATCACATATATCCTTCATATCCATGCTGGAACCCAAGAATTTTAATGAATCTAGCAAAGATGACCATTGGGTTAAAGAAATGAATGATGAACTTGATCAGATTGAGAAAAACATTACGTGGGAGATGGTTCCTAGACCTGAAGGTAAAAATATCATTGGTTCCAAATAGATCTTTAAGAATAAGTTGAATGAGCAAGGACAAGTTATTAGTAAAAAAGAAAGATTGGTTTGTAAAGGCTATGCTCAAATAGAAGGAATGGATTTTGATGAAACATTTTTGCCCGTAGCAACATTAGAAACTATCAGAATATTTCTTGTCTATGCTTGTCATAAAAGGTTTAAAGTCTATCAAATGGATGTCAAGTCATCTTTTCTAAATGGAGATTTAAATGAAGAAGTCTATATGGAACAAACAGATGGCTTTGAACTGTCTGATAACCTTGACTTTGTATGCAAGCTGAAGAAATATTTATATGGGTTAAAACAAGCTCCTCGTGCCTGGTATCACAGACTAGATACATATCTCCAAGACAAAGGGTTCAAGAGAGGAACAATCGACAACAATCTATATATCAAAACAGAGGGTAATGATTTTCTCATCATGTTGGTCTATGTATATGACATCATCTTCAGATATAATAAGGATTCATTGGTACAATGGTTTGCTTCTACCATGGAGTTTGAGTTTGAAATGTCTATGATAGGTAAACTATCATTTTTTCTTGGTCTGCAAATTACTCAGAGGTCTAAAGGAATGTTCATTTCTCAAGAAAAATATCTAAGAGAAATGTCGAAAAGGTTTCAAATGGAAGATTCTAAACCTATGGGCACACCTATGGTTACTGGATGCAAATTAAGCAAGGATGATGACTCACCTGATGTTGATCAAAGTTCATATAGGTCAATGATAGGCAACCTTCTGGACATCATAGAATCTCGTTCAAACATAATGCATGTTATTGGAATGGTAGGAAGATATTAGTCTGCACCTAAACAAAGTCATTTGCTAGTTGTCAAGAGGATATTCAAATATTCAAAAGAAACAATGAACTATGGCCTATGGTATCCTAAGAATCAGAATTTTCAATTATTAGTCTACTCAGATGTTGATTGGGCTAACTACATTGATGAAAGGAAAAACACGAGTGGAGGTGTGTTCTTATTAGTAGATTCTCTAGTAGCGTGGTTGAGCAAAAATCAAGGTTCCATTTCTTTATCAACTACAGAGGCAAGATACATTGTTGTTTCTACTTTTTGCACTTAGGTATTATGGATGATTCATACACTTGTAGACATGGAGGTAAAATATAATACACCAATCCCAATTCATTGTTATAACACTAGTGCCATAAGTGTGTCCAAGAATCTTGTATTCCACTCCAAGACCAAGCATATTCCCATAAAATACCATTTTATAAGAGAGTAGGTCACCAATCAGATTGTTTAGGTTCAATACATTCCAACCACAGAACAAATTATGGAAATATTTACTAAACCCCTAGCCAAGACACCATTTGAATATCTTCGTTAGAAGCTGGGTGTCATCCCGTATCACATCTAAGAGAATCCATCTTGTTAGGGGGAATTTGTGTTGGTTGAATATATGATACCTCTGAACAATTACTGCAACAACTCAAGGGGAGTGTGTTTTTTTTTACTTTGACATTGATTTCAAAGGGGGAGAAGAATAGCATGACTGGATGCTATGGCTAGAGATCGAGGTCTAAGAAGAACAGTGAAGCCTTTCAGGGTTGCCATCAATGCCAAAGGGGGAGATTGTTGACATGTTCATAGGAACAATGGGCTTGTCATTGATGGCAATAACACATAGGAAGGAGAATATTGGGAGGATAAGCGACAATGATCATTGGATCCCATTCAAAATTCCCGATGACCGTTAGATCTGAATTAAGATAGGAGGAGCACACAGATGGAGGAAAGATCTCGGGTGTTAGATACGAGCGTGGGGTCTAACCATCATTGGATCTAGGAGAACCTGGATGCTCTTTAAAGTGCAAGGAGAAGCGGGCTTACAAAATCCTGAAAGCAGGAGGACTATCCATCTTCGGGCAAGACACGTGGTCACAGATGAACATTTTTCTAACTAGAAAGTCAAAGGAAGGAAGTTCTCTAATATTCCAACTCGTGATATGTAAAGTTGTGAAAATATCTGAGTTGTCAGATTGAGAAGAAATTTGGACCATCAATCCAACAAGGACACGTGGTGAAAGATCATCATTTCACTGATTGGAAAGTCAAAGGGAGGAGGTGCCCTCACCTCTCAAACTCGCGATATGCGAAATCGTGACATAATCTCAGTTGTTGGATCGAGGACTAATATAATCCATCAGATCCAGGAGGTAGATCATGACAGACCGTGTCAACAAGGACAGGTGGCAGCCTATGTCAGCAAGGACATGTGGTGAAATCATACAAGGACAAGTGTCAAGTTGATTCGGCATTTCATGCCACTAGCAATCACAATTTTGAGTGACACGTGGTAGCCACTCAACTTATAACATGTCATTCAGTGATGCAAGAATGATGTCACTCCGGGAGTTTAGTTTCATGATTTTTAGCATCAATACTCCCCCAAAGTCCCAAAAGATGAAGGATAGTTGTCCGTTGACCACGGATCATGGACCGTTGATCTAAAGAGCGAATCACTTAAATGACTAGCCAGTGGTCATATCCTGTGGTCACATCGTCGAGAGATGGAGAGTAGAGCTAGAGCTACAAGCTCCATTTCGGAGATCATGATATGGAGAGTCGTGAAGTCTCACCATAATATTTCTAAAATCGTGAAACACAAAACAACGATTCAATCTGATTCATTGATCAAGAGAAAGCATGAATCGTTGATCTGGCTCCATTTCAGAGTTTCGACGATTGCAACTTGGAGTGTCGAGACCCTTCATCACAAGAATGTTGATATGAAAAATTTTGATAAGTTCTGTCCCATGGTCATAGACAAGGTCACATCGATGAAGGTTTAATAGAGGAGCTAGCATGTAGCTAAGCTCCATTTTGGAGCTCATGACCTGGAGAGTCGAGATGCCTCATCTCCAGATTCTTGAATTGTGAATTGTGAAAGTGCCTTATGGATAAGTGCTTGGTCATATCCAATGGTCACATGAATAAAAGGAGCTAGCGTAGCTAGGCTCCATTCCAGGTATCGAGAATTCTAGAGGAAGGAGTCAAGGAGACTCACGGGAGAATCCCTAAAACACGAGTCATGAAAGCACCTTCTAAACATGCGTTTGGTCACCAACTAAGGGCACATGTGAAAGTAAACGTGAAAGGTGCCAAATGCATAAGGCTACAAAGGTTCACATTGTAACTGATAGAAACCACTGATGGTTTCTATCGGAGGACTTGAAGAGACTTCAGGGTGATTTCCAGAGGAGCCAAAGAGTCTCAAGGCATCTCCCAATGGAATGAAGACTGATCATAGAGATGATTGATAGATGCAAGAGAGGACGAAGAGTCTGGACTGCTAGAGAAGCTAAGGAATCTTAGCATAATGTATTGTGATGATGAACGCATGGGGGTAACAACCAGAGAAGACGAAGAGTTGCCATGATGATCACCAGAGGACTCGATATGAGAAGGTGATGCAGAACAAAGAGAGTGGGTGTTGATTCTCAAGGGAGCGAAGTGGTGGAAAAGTTGAGTGGGAGTGAATATATCGATGTGGAGAACAGTGGCGTGGGGGAGAGCATGAAAAAGCATTGCACATATAGCATGCACAAGGTGCACAGAGACTATACAAATGTAGAACAAAGAAGAGATGGGGGCTATTGTTGAGAGTGATTCATGCATGTAGATGGAGGCAGGGTGAAATAGATGAAATGCACAGAAGAGGAATGGTGCATAGAAGGGACATGGCACACAGAGAATAAAAGGAAGAGGAACAGAAAGAACAAGGAGTGTGTGCAGGAAGACACTGATGTAGGCAGAGAAGAGCAGTGTAGCAGAACAATGATGAGATCGGTAAGCCATTGATAAATATTGTATCACTATGATAAATTTACTGATAGCAAAGTTTCATATTTTAGGGTGGAAGGGAGGTGTTAGGGAGGATTGTTGTCCTCAGAGTTTCAAGTAGGTGCTTGAACACAGGGAGTTGTAGCTTCCATCTGGTTGCATCCAGAGAAACCAGGGTGGCAAGGTGGTGCAAGGGAGAACATTGGTTCTCTGATATACAGGTCAGTGCCTGTATGACTAGAAGTTGGTGCTGGAACACTCAGGGAGTTGGTGCTTCCTTCTAGGGGGTGCTAGAGAAACCAGAGAGTTGGTGCTCTCAACAAGTAGCAGCTTGTGAAATAGAGGTGTGAAATAGAGGTGGTAACCTCATTATGAGTCGGTGCTTATAGTAATGATAATGTATAGAAAATAATTATCATATAAAGAAAAAGAGGTTTCACCCTTTATGGATTTCCTCAGGAATATCTGTCTCTGCATTATACATGTGTGTGATTGATGTTGAATACTCTATTTCTTATTTATTGTGATCATCATTGAGTTTTATGTAATGAGTTTAAAAATGGATATAATTGTTTAAGAACAGTAACAACTGATTCACCTCCCCCCCCNAAGAAATTCTAAGCTCCATCATTTTTTTCATGTCTCATGCTTAAAGAAATTTATTGGAGTGAATTTCCAAACTCAAAATAGTATCCTTGAGTTGGACAAAGAAGGTTCCATTTGGTTGTAGCAACAAATAGTATTTGACCAATGAGAGCATCATCTCAATAAACACACCATGAAGGAAGTGCTAGTTCATTGGAAGGATACAACTCCAGAATATGACACTTGGGATCCAACTACCATTCTGCAACAATTTCCTCATCTCAAGCCTTGAGGAAAAGCTTATTTTTCAAGGGGGAGGGAATTTTAGGGACCTAACCTCTCTAACCCATCATGTAGGTATAATAATATATTTTCCATGTAATAAAGGTTGAAATTAGTTAATAAGGATTATTTAATAATGTGAAAAACTCTAATGTATGAAGACCTAATAGACGCTTCTACTTATAGAAAGATCTTCCTCTATAATGTTCTTTGGAAGATAAAAGTAGTATAAATAGGAGTAAATGGTATGAGAAAGACTTGTCTTGAGAATTATTGTAATAGAGAGATGTTATGTTGGATGTTTCCCCCTTGAAGAGGTAAGTGAACATTGTTTTTATCAATAAAGGTATCATTTTTGGTGTGTTGGTTCTCTACATTTTGTTGTTCTAATGGTAATTGTTGCTATATTTTTGTTTTCTACAATTTATAATACATCTGGTACCTAACAAATTTGGACAATGATGGGACAAAATAATTTATTTTTATATGAAATCACTCCACAATTTCTTATACCATCCTTAAGTGCTAAAATGCTAATATAAATATTATGCAAGGATGCCATCATTCTACTAAGAATCTATTTAATTCTTGGACAATGAATTTCCACTAAGACATATATGCATAAATTAATACATAGCAGTGAGAAATATTTTCTCAAATGGGTTATGAATTCCATTTCCAATTTTTTTTTCCATGAGATTAAATGATGGAAGAGGCTGCCCCTATTATGTGTGATTATCATTTTAGTTTACATTCATAAAAAAATGTTTACAAACTAGTGAATCATACCCCAACAATGAGGATACACCATTTAAGTAGTCTAATTGGTTCAAACATTCTATTGACTGCTTCGAAAATATCCAAAAATAGTAAATGAAAACAAACATGTACTCACTAATTAACAATTATTCATCTTGTAATATTTTTGAGGCATATTGTTGATTATTTGGGTTGGTTTTCATTGATGTCAACCCTTGAAGAGCGTCCGATAGCGAATTTCGGTAGCACAAAGGTTTGGGTAATGGAACCAATTTTGTTTGATGTATAATGGTATGAGTTTTAATATATTTGAAGGTAATCCTATTCTGGATGGATAGTAAATGTCATGACATTTCCGATGGTATGTGTAACGTCACATAACTCCTCACGATTAGAGATTTATGGCCATGTGAAGTTGGAGAATCCTCATGAGTCATCTAGAAGCCCCAAAAGGTCAAGGTAGTCAGAGTGGTTACAAAGAAGAAATTGTTTAAATAATAAAGTGAAGTGATGAGTNTGGATACAAAATAAATTATTTGAATAATAAAGTTAATGGATAAATGACTAAGTGGACAAGTGGTTAGAAGTGGGTTAACCCCAAAATAAGGAAAGTGGGTTAAGATGGTTAAAAGGTAACCCCTTGAGGAAGCTACATGAAAATATAAATAAGAGGCAAGGATCTCTCATTTTAATGACACTTGAGAATATTGAATATCTATAAGTGACTGAGGTAACCGAAGGATATCTAAGACGAATTTCAGAGGGAAGGTAATGTAAGAAAGATGAAATTCAAGGGAGGATAAATTCTTTTGATGATGCTTTCTAAGGTATGTTATTTACAGGTCATCTAATCATTTTCAAAATATTTTTTTTTGTAGAATGATTCAGGCCATGAAATTGGGAGGTCGTTGAGGAAACACATACAAGTAGATGTGATACAAATTTCATCATTTGGGTTGTTGTATTTTTGGAGTTACACTCTGTGGAAAATAGGGTTTGTGGCTAGTCCTAAAACTAGTCTAAAATAAGTGTTTCGGGTAAAAACATCATAACTTCTTCATAACAGATCCAAATTCAGTAAGACAAAATGTATTGGTTAGAGTACAATATTTAGTATTCTTTGTACCATTTTCGGATCCACACAACAAATATTTCGTTTGGGGAACTCTCTACAAGTTCACTCTCTAGAATAAGCCAGAATTCAACAAGGTATGTGATCATATACACCAGGTCTATTATAGAGTTACAAATTAGATTTGGATGATGAAATTGATGAGGGATTTTGGTTGAGGTACATGTTGGGTACATGGTTGAGACATGTAGTTGATGATTTGGCACATACATGAGGTGTATAGTTGATGATGTTGGTACATCTTGATGAGTCATAGTTTATGTGTATTTGACGCATGATTGGGACATATTTGGTGCATCGTTTTTGCACTCGTTAATGGTACAGGCAGAGGTACGGGTTGGTGCATGGCTGATGCACTTGTTTATGGTACAATTTGATTACATGTTTTTTGGACAAGTTATTGTGACAGGTTATTTGTACAGGTTTGGTGCATGGTTGATGCATTTGTTTATGGTACAATTTGAGGTACAGGTAGATGTATGGTACATGTTGGCACAGGTTATTGGTACAGTTTGTTACAGGTTTATTGGTATAGGTTTACAATATTATATATCATAGTGATAGTCTAACAGTGGTTCCATCATTCTACTTCTACGTCAGGGAAGTTGGGCGGGGCAAGGACTGGTGGTTGTAGCCACCTTCTGATTGTGCTGAAGAATATAGAGGGTTGTAGCCTCCTTCTGGTTGTAGCCAGAGAATTGGGGAGTTGTAGCTTCCTTCAAGTTGGAGCCTGAGAAACTAGCGGGTTGGAGCCTCCTTCCAATTGCAATTGGAAAAAAAATGAAGTTGGTGATTCCAATGAATGTAATTTTTAAAGACATATAAGAAAAAACATTTCCTGGTTTTCTCCTGCTTTGGGTTTCCACATAAAAACATTGGTGTACTATGTATGTCTATGATTTCTCATTTGTTCATTGTTTGTTTACTCTACAACTATTGGATGATAATGCTACATTGATATAACAATTGCATTTTGTGGTTAAAAAGGATTATTTCTCTATTACTGATTCACCTCCCCTCTCAATAATCCAACAATTGGTATCAAATTTGGTTCCTTCAAGAACCAATTTAACCATTGAAAGGTAGATCATGGAGAGAAAAAACATGTATAAACATAGAATACCACAGTTTGATGGACAAAAGTATGCATTCTAGAGAAGAAGGATGAAAACATATATACATTCACATGGATTTGAAATTTGGCAATCTATAGTAGATGGATACAAAGAACCAGCAGTTCCACCAACAAGTGAAAGAGAAATAAAACTCGGTGAAAATAATTCCAAAGCCACAAATGCACTTCTTAATGGTTTGGTCAATTAGTATACACCAAAGTTATGCATTGTAAATCCTCTAAAGATATTTGGGACAAACTTCAGAATATTTATGAAGGAGATTCAAAAGTCAAAGTAGCAAAGATTCAAACTTACAGAGGTCAGTTAGAAACAACTAAAGATGAAGGAAGATGAGAATATTGCAGCTTGCTTCTTACGATTTGATGAAATAGTAAATGCAATCATAGGATTGTGAGAATAAATTAAATAATCTGTAATTGTTCAAAAGGTACTAAGATCTCGTCCTATGATATTTGATCCTAAGATATCAACACTAGAAGAAAGAGAATATCTAGACTCAATAAGCATGGATGAACTACATGGAATCTTCATAGCATATGAAATGAGAACTGAATAGGAAAATACAGATATAAAAGAAGCATATTTCAAAGAATCCAAAAGGTCAAAGAAAAAGGGAAATAAAAAAGAATAATAACATAGCAGCAACAGTGACATCTCGGAAGATGATGAAGAAATGGCCAATTTTGTCAAGAGATTGAACAAGGGAACCAATGGAAGATATAAAGGTAAGCTTCCATTGATTTGTTTTAGTTTTGATTATATTGGTCATTTTTCTAACAAATGTCCTCATAAGAAAAATAAGGGGAATGATGAATATTACTCAAATAGAAAACAAACATATATAGGAAAAGGAACCACAAAGAAATTTTTCAAGAAAATCTTATGCACCAAAGAAGACATCTCCTCATCAGATGAAGATGAAGTTAGTGACAATGAGACAAAAAGAGTTATATTCATGGAATTAGAAGACTCTGATAAAGAAGACACCGAAGAAGAATATGAAGAGGAAGAAGTTGACTACCGAGAATAATTGTTGACTACCATAGAGGTTATAAGAAGAGAAAAGAGGAAAAACAAGAAGCTACAAGCAGAACTAGATGAGAAGGAAGACACTAAAGAACTAGAGCAGATCATAACAGAATTGAAGGTTCAAATAGAAGATTATAAAATAATTGAAGAAGCACTCAAATAACAATTAGAAGAAAGAGATAGGATCATTGGAAATTTGAAAGAAGAGATTGTCACATTGAGAAAGGATCTTCAAAAGAAAAATATGCAAAAAAACTCAAATGTTTTGGATGAAATTATCAACAGTCAAAGGCCTAATCATGACAAGTCCATAATTGGATATAATCAGACAGAAAAGGGATCAAGCTCCAAAGAAACAAAACAATAAACATATCGAAAAATTTATGTAGAAACAATCAAAGGGGATAGGAAGACCAAAAGGAATATTACAGGGACACTCCTCCACCTAGAAGATTTAGATTTCAGAATCAACAACTGATAGAAAAAAATATTCCTCACGACGAAGAATGATTCGTAAGAATAACTCCTTTCAGAATATCTTCAACTCCCAGGTATCAAACTATATTTTTGGGTTTATGTTATGCATGCAATAATTTTGAACATAAAGATGTAAATTGCAGAGCTAATAGCAAAAGCATAAACAACTTTGAAAGTCATACACCAAATGGTTATCCAAGAAGGCCTAGTGAAACAAAGAGAAGAAGCTACAAGAGGTTTGAATCATTGAGCACTGAAGTGGAATGCTACAAGTGCAATAACTTTGGAAGCATGGCCAAATATTGTAGAATGATAGTCCCTCCTAGAGAACCACAACAGAACAACAACAACCACATATAGGAGCCTCAAAAGAGAGCATGAATATGAAAGAATAATCAGTATATCAATGAATAATGAACACTCTCTCTACAAGATAGGCATAAGAAGCATGTTTGGTATGTTGACAATGGTTGTTCAAAACATGAAGAACAGGTGAACAAAGAATAGGTCCCAGAGATCGCAAGATTGGAAATAAAATGAGATCAAGAAAATTCTACAGAGAAAATGAAAGATGTCAGATATAGAAAGATTTGGAGAATAAATGAAAGAAAAGAAGGATAGGTAAATAAGGAACATGTTCAAGAGATTGTACTTTCAGGAACTGTAGTGAAATATGAATCCACATACATAAAAAAAGAAGTCAAAGATTAGAGAGATGATGAATCTACTAATGAAGATGATGATGAATACATTTTCGAGCATGAAATGTTATAACCCATCCAGCTTAGAGTCTCCTAGATAATATGAATAATAGACAGGGGGAGTCTATGCAGTAGCTTAGACATACCAGGGAACCATCCTTTGAGCATCTTGTAGAATTTGAGTAGACAGATTCAGTGCATTTAGTTAGAAGAAGTACAATATGATAGATTAATCAGTTGTAGTATTACTTCATGATAGTACATTGAAATATGAGTCAAAATTATGGACAAATGTGTAGCAGAGTCTTGCACAGTATGGACAAATATGGACGTGAAATCATCTTTTTTGAACGAGGAACTTGAAGAAGAAGTCTACATTGAAAAACTGGTTCCTAGAGCATGGTACTCTAGACTGGATAAATATATAAAGAAGGTAGGGTTCATAAAATGAAGTGCAGACAACAACCTCTACACCAAGGTAACTCAATATGGTATGTTATTAATTGAAGTTTATATTGATGATATTATTTTTCGAAGTACTAATGACAGGTTGAGACAGAAATTTGCAAAGTATATGCAGAATGAATTTGAAATGTCATTAGTTGGAGAGATATCCTTCTTTTTGGGTCTTCGAATAGTTAAAAGAAACCAAGGATTTTTTATTTCTCAAACTAAGTATACCATAGAAATGCTAAAGAGGTTCAGAATGGAAGATTGGAAACCAGTTACCACTCCTATGCAAACCAGTTGCAAGTTGAGAAAAGATGATGATTCAAAGTCTATAGATGAGAGGAAATGTAGGTAAATGATTGGTATCTTACTATATGTGACAACATCTAGACCAGATGTAATGAAGGTAGTTGGACAAGTGGCACGATTTCAAGCAGCACCAAAGGAATCACATGTATTAGCAGTGAAAAGGATTTTCAGATGTCTCAAAGGAATAGAAGATTTTGGATTATGGTCTCCAAAAGGAAGGGATATATTACTTATTGCCTACACAAATGAAAATTGGGCAGTTTGCATTGATGAACGACGAAGCACCAGTGCAACAACGTTCTACTTGGGTGACTATTTAGTATCTTGGCTAAGAAAGAAACAATCATCAATACTTTATCTATAGCTGAAGAAGAGTATATTGCAGCAACAAGATATTGTACTCATGTTCTATGGATGAAACAAACTTTGACATATATACAGGTTGAGTATGAAGAGTCCATTCGAATCTATTGTGATAATACAAGTGTCATCAGTATCTCAAATAACCTGGTGATGCACTCCAAGATGAAGCACATTCCAATAAAGTATCACTTTCTACGGGAATAGGTTGCAGAGAAGAACATCAAAGTTGAATATGTGGGCACAAAAGAACAAGTGGCAGACATATTTACAAAACCACTTCCAAGGGAAGCCTTTGAGTATTTTTTCAAGAGACTCAGAGTAATTTCTACTCCAAAATGAATACTTTTGAATGATTATTTTGTATGTCTTAGATTTACATGAGGAAGCACCATAAATAGGACAATTCATCTTGGGGGATCAGTTTCAAGAAGTGCTCAGTAAGGGGGAGTATCCCCAAGGATAGTTGAGTTAGGGGGATCAACCCCAGATGGAAATATACCTTTTCCATTGATGACAAAGGGGGAGAGATTTATCAGATGCAACGGTAAATGCTTGGAGAAAGAGTACAGAGGCATGGTTCCAGGGGGACCAATGGTCACAAGGGGGAGCATGAGTGATATGACTTAAATATTGCATCATCGTTTTTCCATCAATTCCAAAGGGGGAGATTATTGATTGTTTGGGTTGGTTGTCATTGATGTCAAACTTTGAAGAAAGTATGGTAGCGAATTCTGGTAACACAAAGGTTTGGGTAATGGACCCAAGTTTGTTTGATGTATAATGATATGCATTTTAATATATTTGAAGGTAATACTATTATGGATGGATAGTACATGTCATTCCATTTTCCGTGGTATGTGTAACTCCACATAACTCCTCATGGTTAGAGAGTTATGGCCATGTGAAGTTGGAGAACCCTCATGAGTCATCTAGAAGCCCCAAAAGGTCAAAGTAGTCAAAGTGGTTGCAAAGAAGNAAATAATAAAGTGAAGTGATGAGTGTACTACAAGTAAAAGTGGATACAAAATAAATTATTTAAATAATAAAGTTAATGGAGAAATTACTAAGTGGACAAGTGGTTAGAAGTGGGTTAGCCCTAAAATAAGGAAAGTGGTTTAAGAGATTTTAGAAGGTAATTAATATAGTGAAGTGATGAGTGTACTATAATTCAAAGTGGATACAAAATAAATTATTTAAATAATAAATTTAATGGAGAAATTACTAAGTGGACAATTGGTTAGAAGTGGGTTAACCCTAAAATAAGGAAAGTGGGTTAAGATGGTTAAAAGGTAACCCCTTGAGGAAGCTACATGAAAGTATAAATAAGAGACAATGCTCTCTCATTTTAATGACACTTGACCATATTGAATATCTAAAAGTTACTAAGGCAACCAAAATATATCTAAGCCAAATTTCAGAGGGAAGGCGAAGTAAAGAAGGTCGAAATTCAAGAGAGGATAAATTCTTTTGATGATGCTTTCTAAGATATTTTATTTACAGGTCATCTCACCATTTTCACAATAATTTTTTTTATAGAATGACTCAAACCATGAAATTGGGAGGCCGTTGAGGAAATATATCCAAGTAGCTCTAATAAAAATTTCAGGTTGTGGGTCGTTGTATATTTGGAGTTACAGTTCATGGAAAATAGGGTTTGTGGCTAGTCCTCAAAGTAGTCTAAAACATGTTTTTTAGGTAAAAATGTCATAATTTATTCTTAAGAGATCCAAATTTAGTAAGACCAAATGTATTGGTTAGAGTACATTATTTAGTATTCCATGTACCATTTTTAGATCCATACAACAAATATTTTATTCAGAGCACTCTCTACAAGTTCACTCTCTAGAATAAGCCAGAATTCAACAAAGTATGTGATCATATACACCAAGTCTATTACAGAGTTACAAATCAGATTTGGATGATGAAATTGATGAGGGATTTTGGTTGAGTTACATGTTGGGTACATTGTTGAGACAATTAGTTGATGAGTTGGCATACATGAGGTGTATATTTGATGATGTTGGTACATCTTGATTAGTCATAGTTTATGTGTATTTGATGCATGATTGGTACATATTTGGTGCATGGTTGATGCACTCATTGATGGTACAGATTGAGGTATAGGTAGGTGCATGGTTGATGCACTTGCTTATGGTATACGTTGATTATAGGTTGTTTGGATAGGTTATTTGTACAAGTTTGGTGCATGGTTGATGCATTTGTTTATGGTATAGGTTGATGTATGGTACATGTTGGCACAGGTTATTGGTACATGTTGTTACAGGTTGATTATAGGTTGATTGGTATAGGTTTACAATAGTATATATCATAGTGATAATGTGACAGTGGTTCCATCATCCTACTTCTATGTCAGGGCAATTGGATGGGGAAAGGACAGGTGGTTGTAGTCACCTTCCAGTTGTAGCTGAAGAACATAGGGGGTTGTAGCCTCCTTTTGGTTGTAGCCAAAGAATTGGGGAGTTGGAGCTTCGTTCAGTTTGTATCTTGAGAAACTAGGGGGTTTGATCCTCCTTCCATTTGCAGCTAGAAAACAAAGGAAGTTGGTGCTTCCAATGAATGTAATTCTTAAATACATATAATAAAAAGTATTTCATGGTTTTCTCCCACTTTGGGTTTCCACGAAAAAACATTGGTGTACTGTGTATGTGTATGATTTCTCATTTGTTCATTTTTTATTTACTCTGCAACTATTGGATGATAATGCTACATTGATATAACACTTTCATTTTGTGGTTAAAAAGGATTATTGGTCTATTACTAATTCACCCCCCCTCTCAGTAATCCAACACATACTACAACCACATAACAAAAATAAAAACTAAATTGGATTGGATGAATTCATAGAACACTCTAGATCATGCTACATCTTGCAAAAATCATTATTAGAATGTGCCCACTAAGGGAAGAAACATCAAGCATCCTTCATCTGACATCTCTTGCATTTTCATTTGAATTTTCAAAGTTTAAATCACATTCCCTACTTAACTAAAGCTATATTTAATGGGCATCGTTCAATCATATTAAAATTGACATATAACTCATAAATTCGGTGCTCATAGTAAATCCTTTAATGGATAGTAAAGAAAAGAAGAACTATATCTGACTTACAATTATTCTCTAGACAACGTTGTACTCTATTCATAGTTTGTCTCACAATGGCATGCTTTTTTCATATTATCCACACACACACAAAAAAAATTCTCAAGCATAAATAGTAAGTTAATCAAAATTGAATTCTTCTTGTTGAGTACAAATATATCTTATACTAAAAATAAAGAGAAACTTCTAGAGAAAAGATTAATAGCTTATCTATTTTGAGTAATAAATACCAAGAAAAACTGACTCAGAAAAAAAATCCTCCACCTAACCATCGGTATTCCTTTATGGATGCCAGACCCTATATAGTATATGAGACCACCAAGGTGAAGAGGAATAATGTAGAATTCTCAAGGTAGTATCTCCATCTTAGGAGCAAGAAGAAAACTAACCAAGTATCCCACTATTGATTTCTTGTAAACATAACAATTATTCGGTACCCATAATATCCACCCCACACAAGAAAATAATAATTATTCCTTATTTGATCGACAATAATTCATAATTCCTTCCCTCTAGTGCTCTTCAATGTGGGAATATGAAGGTCCAAGATGTTGTCTATTTACTCTAGCATATTTTTTTGTAATTCTTGGCTCTTCTAAAACTGATAATGTCTTCATTTTATAGCACTTCTATCCCATAGAGTGGAAACCTTCTTTTTCTAGGAAACAAAATATGTTTTCCTCTCTTTTGTCTTCTCCAAAAATTGTCTCTCTCTTACCATTTAAAATTAGCTTATTTTGCATGAGTGAAAGAAGGAAAGTAAGAGTCCTAAAACAAATTCTTTTTGTGAGGGACAAATTTCCTAGAATGTAATAGGTGATGGCGTAGATCTACGAGTTGGTTTCACCTACTTGTATTATCTCTAATTTAGATTATAGGATAGTCTCAATATCATAAAACAATGAAGGTTATAATAATAACAATATAAGTAGAAAGAAAAAACATAGGATTCTAGGCATGTAAAAATTCCCTTAGACCCCCTCACCTTTCCTCTCTTTTTGTATCATATCCCCTTTAGGTGCTCATGCTCAGTTAGTCTTGGTTCTTTTATTAACTATAGAATAAAAATATTTAAAATTATTCAAATAAGCATGGTGTGTCTACCTCATGGTGTGAATAAGGCATAGTAATCAAATATCTACAAACAAACATTTAAACACAATTAAAAAAAAATTGTTCAAGAGGGTCAAAACAAGAACATTATAATGCAGTAGTTGAAACTATTGCTAAAAAACCTAAAATGAAATTCCTCATATATTTAGATGCTACCATGAAACTTATTACCTTTTTCACAGTTGTAGGAGTAGGCCACTTATTGATGGATTCAATCTTGGCTATATCAACTTTCAACTCTCCTCCAACAATTACATGTTCAAGGCACACCAAGAACTCTTTTCAAAGCTCACACTTATTGAGATTAGAAATCAACTGATGCTTCTTAAGTGTTCCTAGTACATTTTTTATATATTACACATTCTATTGCAAAGTAGCATTATATATTATTATGGCATGCATATATGCAATTTAAAAAGTATCTATTAAATGGAAATAGCACATCATTCATCAAATGAATAAAGTTCCAGCTACATTGTATAATCCAAAAGGAATAACTAACCATCATACAAATCATTCCTTGTCTTGAATGTTGTCATCTAAGTGTCTTATTCTCTCACTCTCACTTGGTGATAACCTAGTTTCAAGACCGTCTTGAATGTTGTCATCGAAGTGTCTTCTACTCCCACTCTCACTTGGTGATAACCTAATTTCAAGACCATCTTTGTGAATAACTTATCTTATTAAAATTGATCCAAAAAAAATCATTGGAAAAGAATATATATTCTTGATTTTCACCTTGTCCAAAGCTTTGGAGTCAATTCACATCCTTCAATTTCCATCCTTCTTCAACAATAATATGATGGATGACCCATAGGGTGAAGTAATAGGGTTTATGGATCTTTTCTCCAAAAAATGTTGCAATTATTTCTTCATTTCATTAGAACCTTGTTGGGTTTATTCTCCTATATATTTTCCGAGTTTATTGACCTAGGGTTCATGTCTATTTGGGTTTCCAACAAAGCCTCTAAAACTATCGGTGCTCCTGGTAAACCAAAAGGAAACACAAAACACCGAATGCACTGCGCAATCCCACCCGAGATAACTTTAATGGGTGGTTGTAAGAATTAGGTGTTTACAGCCTAGGATTGAGTGTGAGATATCAGAACTATATATTGAACCATTATTATAACTCGTAAACACAATATATTGTCATTTGCTAATAAGTAGGAAATATAAAAACCCATTCATTAAACATATGAATATCTATTAAAGACAATAAAGATATACATGCATTCATCACACAACATAGATTTTACCATGGTTCACCCCTCCTAGGCTACGTCCACAAAGATATGGCTCTTCGCTCTTTTATTATGGTATTTTTACGCATCTACAACACCCTGTGCTTACACTTCTCCCCGTTGGGTAAGATCTGTATGAGGAGGACTAGATTGCACCAGGCTCCCCATCCTGCAATCTAACCCTCAAGATCTACCCTCCTTCATCTTCTCTAGCTCAACAACTTACAAAATAGGTCATATAACAAAATATTACATATCCACTCGGTATACTACTACTTTCTGTAATGACTCTAGTCTCTCTAATAAAACCCCCGACACTACATAAAAACAACAAATAATTAATAACTCTCTTATGATACCTAGGTATCCATATTTATACCCTTCTAGCTCTTCAACCATTACACTACATTACCAAAACCCTAACCCTACCGTCGTTTGGTCTTCCCTGCATGCACGCATGCTTCTCTTCCTTCCAGCTATCACTTTCCTTGTGCATGACTTTTTTCCCCAAAATCATCTTTCTTTCCGCCTTGGCCTACCTCCAACAACCCTAAAACATATTTTCTATGCAATTCAATATTAGGTCATCTAGATTCTAACAACAATTGAACTTCATGTAATTTTCCTTCTTACTTAGAAAACCATTAGGTTCTCGAAACACTTTCTTATAGGACTCTATTAATTATTCCAATCACTAATTCTACTTATTCCCACATCCCTCCAAGGATTCACTAACCTCCATATTACATTTTCCATATTGCTTCTCTTCTCTAAAGGATAACAATACAAACATCTTGTTTGTACCAATCAACCGCCTAACATATTCTACACTTATCAATGAGTGTTTTGATTTGGCCTTATGTGCATTGAAAGTATGAGCCTTCCTATCCTTCATGAGTTTGTATTGTCTATACCTTTTATTAAATATAACATTCCTATCATAGATATTAGTACCCCAATTTACTCCACAGACATCCAATGGAATTACATTTACTTACACCTAATTAACGATCACTATGTTTGCATCAATATACAAATTGAACTTACACTATTATGTGACTCTCAATTCCATATATTGTCTCACCCATCCCAAAGGATATGGATAAGGATGTCCATGCACCTTCAATATAATCTTTTCATTGTTGAAGGTTGAATCCATTAGGAATGAAACGACAACCTCATGAGGATGTAAATCCCCCTGCATTTTTATAGAGGTGGTACTCCTCTTTAGATTTTCTTGGGATTTCTAAATGTTCATAATGTGGGACTTGATAGAAGTCTGTCCTAGTATTTCAAAGAAACATAAATATTGTGAGAAAATAAAAGGAAAATGTTTTTGTTTTATTTTTAAAGAAAGTTGTCGAGAAAGGACCAGGAATCACACACTTCACACATTTAAATCAACAAAGCAAAATTTCCTTACATCCATCATAGTTTAAGATAAAGATTTATGATCACGTAAAATAAAAAGAAGATGATCTGCATGCATAAGAGAACTTTAACAGAGTGGACACATGGGAATCTCAAATACAGATAATGATAGATCAACCTCAAATACTTTATATTCTCAAAATAGGGTTACAAAGCACAGTCGAGATTGTTCCCAAAGTAGCTCTCTTGAAATTTCTAAAAAATATATAGATTGTTACATATTTTTCAAAATTTAAAATGTGTTTGTCTTCAAGACTAGGATTGTGGATCCTGTGGACCATAAAGAAAATAAAGAAAATAAATAATATTGTAGAAGGAAGATGGTGGGTGGTACAAGAACAACAAGACCTGGTAAGAAGAAAAAGGAGTTATCAGTCTTCGGTTAAACCTTTCTAGTGAAATAGGTGGAATAACTGGATGAAGACTTGATAAATAAAAATAAATATATAATCAACATAAACTTACTATGATGGTCTCTCATTGTTTTCATTTGCTTGTTGATGTCCTTTTATAGTTTTCATCAACGGTTACAGGAACCGTCTCAAATTTTTCTTTCCCTTCATTGGTCAGTTTATTGATAGCTTTCTTGAACCATTATTCGATGTAACTTTTCATTGGTGCCACGTTGACTTCATGTTGGATTTTGATGTTGAACAACTCGCCCTCCAAGTCTCTCAGATCAAGGGAAATACCATGTAATGCTTCTTCAATGTCCTGATTTTTTACGAAGTAATCCACTAGCCAGTTATCTATGGTATCCTCATCATATTCAGTTATACCATAGAATTTTTCAATTGACAATCCTTTAAAAATATCAAATTTCTCATCAAACTGTTGTTTTGTCAGGAACAACGAGTTGAGGATCAGCGTGGGATATTGGACTTCGTTATTTCTTTCGGCTAGGTCTACCTCCATGATATTTTTGAATAGTTCTTCCCTCCTTGATATGGCTTGGTTGCACGTTTGAACAATGTTATTCATATTATTTATCTTCACTTTCCATCACATGTTTGACTGCTTGATCCAACTTGGAGAGAGAAGGTCCTCCTCTCTTCTGCTTAGCTCTAACATGTTGGAAACTTTAACACCAAAGGGTACCACATCATTAAGGTAAAAAGATTCTTCATTTTTTAGTTCATCCTGCAAATACTCATGGAAGGAATGCACCGTTGAGCCAAAATAAATCATGTTCTTTGAAATATCCCAATATTATGTGATCAATGTCATTATTTTCTTGATATTATTCTCCATATAGCTCCTAGCTAATGTAAGTAAGCTTGAGGATCCTTTTAATTTAGCAATAGGCGTGGTGGGTCCAAACATTGCCAAAGGGCTGGAAAGAAGTGGAAGAGGCATCAAGGTATCTTCCAGTTCCTTAATCATTTCCTTTAACTTTGTATTTTTATCTTCGAGACTTTTAATGGAGTCATCCAATGCATCACTGGTTTCTCTATGAAATCTAGAAATATAGGAAGGTTGCATATCTCTTCGGTCAACCTCTGAATGAGATTTTCCTTTATTATTCTTTACATTACTTTTCTTAATAATCAATTTTTTGGATTCTTTGTAAAAAAAAATTCTTTTCAAAACAAACGACTATTGTTCATCGAAGGTATCATTCTCAACGATTTCCAAAGACAGATTCTGGTGGGTTGTGGTTCCCGATTGATTAATGTTGGGAAATTTTTTCTCTATGTTTGCTTCGAGTTCTATATCTTCGAGGGAAAATCTACTAATATCACTCTCTATGCATTGGTCTTCTTCCTCTTTCACTATGTTTTTTCTTTTTTTCCTCAGTGGGAGTTTGTGCAAGATTTTAGCTTTTCCTAGAGGGGGATTGTTCTCTCCTCCTCCTCCTAAACTATTGTTGATTACTTTTCTAGATGGGTGGGCCACTGGAACACTGCTCCGAGATGTTCTAGTCTTCAGAGTAATAGTTGGGGACTGAGAACTCTTCTCGTTGGGACCCTTTCCTTTCTGTTTGTAAAATTCATTGGTACTGACTATCATCTCCAAGTCACCAACAATGTGAGTAGGAGTGCCCAATTTATTATCTTCTTCTTCTCCTAGAACAATGTGGATAAATGAATTTCTCACAAAAATTTTGTTAGGGTCAAACCCTTTTATCTTTTCAGCATACTTGAGATTCAGGTTGTGGAAGTGGTTTGCAAATTCATCGATTTTGTTCATATTTCTAAATACAAAGTCCCCTATTTTCCAAGGCAAGGGTATGAATCGATTTTTCCATTTCTCATGAAATAAGTGCAACCTGAAATTATATTTCCTTTCAACTTATGTAATAAACATTCTATCGGATATATGGCATGGGAGAAAGGAGGGATTTTCCTTAGAAATGAAAAAACTGATAACATTATAATTTTCCATTTTCTCCAAAGTCCCCTTTGTTACACATTATTTTCGTCACCCTTATGACCGTTAATGATGTAAACCTATATGTTTCCTTTAGAGGGGTCAATGGACTGAATTATTGAACAAAGAAGGGAGAAGAACTTTTCCTGAGAGAAGAAGCTGTATTTTCCTTTGTAAAAACCCTATTAAGGAATATCGTCGCAGGATGCACTATATGCAGGGTGCGACAATGCCTGATTTCCACACCCTTCTCTAAAGATAGACTATGACATCGCAACAGGCTTCACTATAGCTAGGGTGTGGTGATTCCTGTACCTGGGAAAAACGAGCATCTTTTCGATGCTTATAGAAGGAGAAGCTTGTATGGTGAGGTGGCCTCTGAATGGTTTGGATCTTACTCTCTTTCATGATTTAGTGGGATCATCCTAACCTCCTCATCTTATGATCTTCATCTTATAAAAGGAGAGGAGCTCTCATGGAGAAAGTTAGATTAGCTTGAGCTTGAGTTTTGTAGATTGGGAGTTTGGCTTGATTAGAGTGGCTTTGAGCTTTGCTTTTTCAAGATATATTGTGAGTAACTATCAAATATATAGTCTCAGAATCCATGGAGTAGAATTGTGTGGGAAGAAAGAAACTATTGGAAGGAACCTGACAACAACAAGGCATATGGTTGTATCTTTCTTCCACATTATTTAATACAAATATACTTTTCTTTCCTATATGAATGTTATTTTTTCATGTTGTATGATTCCTTGATCGCGTACATCGTTCCATATAAAATAGACTCTGTTGTTCTTATCTTCGTTGGCTTGTTTTCCTTTACAGATATTTCTCCATAAACATCGTGACGGAGCTAAGAATCGTGTATTGGTGATTGTACATTTGGGAATGATAAATGTCTTCTCCTTCTCGTAATATAGCTTTCATCGAAGTGAAATATTTGCATTCTTATTTCTTTACAATGTTTAGAGTTGGTCAAAACATCATCTAGTCCATGCCATTTTTCCTCTTGAGTAACAACAGCCTTAAAATAAAGAGCTTATAAAAATTGATGAGACATTTTTATATTTTCTGGTAGCAAACCTACATTAGATTAGTAGTAGAGCTTTGGAACAGGTGTGAAAGATAACTTTCCAAAGTTGCAAACAAACATAAAATCTTGTGTTAGGGAGTGGTAAAATCCAATTGCTACATTTTTTCCTAGGAATCCCTTCTCACACAAGGGTCAATCACAAGGTCGCATTAAGACTGGAAGAGTTACTCACCCTGCTTTGTTGGTCTTGGTGTAGAGATTGCAAGTATTATGGGGGTCGCTTGAAGGTATACCCACAATTATGAGTGGAATCCTTTCGAGTTGATTTCGGGTTAGATACCTTACCCTTGTGCATGGATTGGACTGTCGACTATTTCCCCAGGCATCACTGTTGTTCTTGATAACCTTAGTATCCTACCTCTTTAGGGTATTTACACAAGGTGACTGTGGAGGGGCAAGTCTTCACGATACCTAGAATTGACGTTGGCCAAAATCACTCAGGCTCCTTGGAGGGTATACCCATGATTATGTGTGGGAGCTTGCACCAGGGTGTAAATCTATTAAGCAAGTCATCAATGTAACTTTTCCACCCACTCTATCTCATCCCCTTCACACATTGTTCTCACGATGTTGGATTTCATCACCAACTACTACGTTCATTGTATGAAGGTTTGCTTGCTTTCTTGCTTACTAAATTTTTAGCATGTGCTGTTTGTTTTCCCTAGCAGACTCTAGGTTGGATATTTATTTAATGGCTTCCATTCCTGGAATGACCAATGAAGGAACCCTTGCCCAAGGGGAACCTTTTGTTTTTCATTATTACGGAAACATTGGTCCTCCTCACATTGCTACTTTGAGCCTTCCAGGTCTCACAATTGGATTAACAATATGGTTGTTTTCCACTCAGGTAATCTCGAATGCAACTAGTGCTTCTGTTGTAAGCACTCCCCCCCAAGAACATCAACCTCATGTTGATCTCTCACCTTCTTCACCAATAAGATCCTCTTCACCTTCTTCACTTGAAAGGTCCTCTTCTATTTCATCTTTTTAGCCAAGTGAAAGCTCTGCAGCTGGTAACCCAGTGGATAAGAAGAACAAGAAAAGGAAGAATAAGAAGAAGAAGAATAAACAAGGGTACAAACTTCCAACCACTGCCAGACATGTTGGAAAGAAACCAGTTACTATTAGTCATGTTGGGAGTGTTGATGTTTTCAAGATAACCCAAACTCCTCGCAAGACCAATTACCTTTGCAGGATTTGTAAGGGTAGCCATCTTCTTAAGGATTTCCCTGGTCTATCCAAGGTTATAGAAGTATGGTCTACACACCCTCGCTAACCCATGTCGTCAGCCTCTGAACAACATGCTAATGACCTCTCATCAACTAGTCATGATACATTTGGGAAAAAGAAAAGTAGAGTCAAGTTCCCATGTATTTCATGAAAAGGGAATCATCTAACTCACCTTTTCCATCATATGGACGAAGCCTCAAAATTACTGGAAGACATGACTGTTTCACAACCTCAACTTCCAGCTGCTTATTTCAATATTACTCTAGACCCACCTATAGTTGATGGAATGAAAAATTTGCTCCCTTCATTGATCAGTCTGGTTTATCATGTAGTCAATATGGTCACATCCTTAGTTCAACCAGTTGATGAAGTGGTTGATCTAATCCGATTCTCGTTCAATCCCATTCTCCCATCAGAGAGTGAAATCCAAGCGTTCGATCTGTTTCCACCCGTTGACCCCATTATCCCCTTGGATAATGTAACCCAAGTGGTTGATATGATCTCGTCATTGGTCAATCCTACCCTCTCGCTCGAGAGTAAACCCGATACTGCTCACTTTGTTCTCTTTGATACAGACTCTACCGTGCTAGGGGGTATTCTTCCTTCTCTCGTGGAACCTCCTCCATGTAATGAGACCATCCTTTTTTATTGGGGCATACTAACTGGACCTTGTCTTCCCTCTCACATTCCTTTCAAGATTATAGTATAGGTTTGTGGTCGAGACATTCCCTAGATGTTGATAGACGAAGGATCGTTCGCTGGTAGTTTGTCCTCTCTTGCTTGGAAATCTTTGGGTTATCCTCAGCTTGTGCCGGTTAACCAGACTCTGTTTTCTTTCAACAAAAGAACCAGTCACCCTTTAGGGATCCTTCCTCAGTTTCCCATAACTTTGGGAGGTAAAACTATCTTTGTTGATCTCATGGTAGTGCAAGACCCCTTGGATTTCTCTTTACTCCTTGGGCGGGATTATGTCTATTCCATGAAAGCTATTGTGTCCACTCTTTTTTCGTGTGATATCTTTCCCTCATGATGGAAGAATTGTGACTATTGATCAAATTTCATTCATTGGTCCTCACTAGATGACCTCCCTAAATGGTTCTTATATGTAGATGGTATCTTCCCTGCCACAAATTAATTATGTGGTGTTGTCTCCCATGCCTTCAACTACTGATGAAGATGAGTCTCTCACTATAATATTAGTGTCTTATGACTTAGATCTAGTAGTTGACATGGCGATCTTTTCAATAGGGTTTTTAGAGCTTGATCTCTTTACCCCTGCCGCGACCCTCAACATGGTGTCCTTCTAGAGTTTGTCTCTTCCATCCAGTGAAGATCTCTTGGAAGCCATGACCGAGTTTTGTTGCTTGACCTCGTGTCCTCTCGGAGAATTGTCCTCTGGGAAGCCATGATCAATAAGAGTAGCTTTGATAATGGTTTTCTTTTTTCAAGCTCATTAAAAAATGAAACCATCTTTGAGCATGGTTTTCTTATTTCAAGCTCATTAAAAAATGAAACCATCTTTGAGGATATTTTTGCATCTCTGTGGCAACCTCATTATAAAATGAAACAGAGGTCTGGAG
>JASDQU010105130.1:39814-60903 GCA_032191745.1 Picea mariana
GATGTTTTTGTTTATTTTTGCAGTGTTATTTGCTTTCAGTTGGTAGTTAGATTGTATTCTGTTTTGTTTTCTGTTTTCTGTTAACCCCATGCTGCCACAGATGTTCTACCCTGAGGAACCCAACAGGGTATGCAGAGCGGTCTCCATTTTGCTCACCTGGTGATCTTTTGAACGCAAACACCCATTATGTAGTGTCGCCACATTTTTAAGGTGTGTATTACCGCTGCTAATTCCAAGTCGTGAATGACGTAGTTTCGCTCATGTTCTTTTAATTTCCAGGATTCGTAACAAATCATGTGTCCTTCCTGAGTTAGGACACCACCTAGTCCTTCTTTACTCGCATCAACACAAACAGTAAAGTCTTTATCTAGGTCTGCTACCTTCATGATGGGTGCAGTTGTCAATAATTCCTTCAACTTGTTAAAACTATCTTGCCACTTATGTGACCAATTAAACTTGGTCCCTTTCTTTTGTAATGACGTGATAGGGTAGGCTATTTTGGAAAACCCCTCTATAAACCTGTGATAGTATCTAGTGATTCCCATGAATAACCAGATATCCACCACATCCTTAGGTACCGGTCATTCCATGATGGATTTTATTTTCTCAGGGTCCTAGGTATTGTATTTTCTTTTGATAAAAATCACACTTATCAAATTTGGCGTACAATTTGTGTTTTCTCAAAGTTTCTAGAACTATTATTAAGTGTTCTTCATGTTCTTCCTCTATTTTAGAATAGACCATAATATTGTCGATAAATACTAGTACGAATTTGTCTAAGTACTGACTGAAAATATTGTTCATCATGCACATAAACGTGGTTGGTGCGTTAGTGAGTTTGAATGGTATGACTATGAATTCGTAGTGTCCATATCTCATCCGAAAGGCTGTTTTGTTTATGTCCTCATCTTTTATTCTAACTTGATGATAACTAGATCATCAGTCCAACTTTGAAAAGATCTTGGCCCCACCTACTTGGTCGAACAAGTCATTTATCCTAGGTAAGGGGTACTTGTTCTTAATAGTCATTTTGTTCAATTGTTTGTAATCGATACATAATCTTAGATTACCATCTTTCTTTTTCACAAAGAGGACTAGTTCTCCCCATGGTGAAACACTCGGTCTGATATACAATTTGTCCAAGAATTCCTGTAGCTGAATTTTTAGTTCTATCAATTCTGACAAACTCATTCGGTAAGGTGCTTTAGAGGTAGGGGCTACACCAGGTAGCAGGTCTATAGAAAAGTATATTTCCCTTCTAGGGGGTAATTCAGGTATTTCATCTACAAATACATCTCTGAAATCACATAAAACAACAAAGTCTTCCAAGTTAGGTTTGTCTCCCTTTTCTAACAGGTTTGTTACTTGGATGGCATAAACTTGACATCCCTTTCTCATACATTTCTTGAATTGCATTGTTGAAACTTGTCTAACTGATAGAGTTTTTGGTATACCTTGGGTTGTTCTAGTAGTGTCATACTCGTCTTTATAGTTAAGTGTCTCTGTATAACAATATAGTACTGCTTTATGCTTTTCTAACTATTCCATTCCGCTAATCATATCATAAGATCCTAGTGGTAGGATGTTTAGATTTGTTCTTATGTTTTGACCATCTAAGTTGAACTCGAAATCAGAAATAAAGTCAACTACTTTCCTTTTAGTTCCTGTAGCTAGTTGTACCATCCATGATTTTTTGTGTTTCAGTTTCTTAAGTTTATTTGACTCTACTACACCAGGAGTAATATAACTTAACGTAACCCCAGGGTCAATTAAAACATAAATTCGAGTGTTATTGATTTTACCTTCGATTTCTACTACAAAGGACTGGTGGTCATCTTACCAACCATCTATGGATGCATTTATCCGATGCAGGCTTCTGCACACATCACCCACTGTTGAGGCTTCCTGCAAATTATGAACAACAGTTATGTTTGTTGAAATTAAACGTGGACAGTTCCTCCTTAGATGAGGTTCTCCACATTCCGAACACTTTAATGGTTTGCGGGGGTTGTTTCCAAACTTCTTCATCCCCAGATTTACCGGTTTTTCACTGCATTGCGTATTCAGATGGTTGGAGTGAAAATCCTTTCTTAGAAATCTTCTTGTTGCATTCTGATAAGGAGATGGTTGGTATCCCTTTTTCTGTTGGTTCATTCGATATTGTTTCTTATCCTTCCAAGTTTTGGGAAACTATGCCCACTATTTGCACTTGTCGTAGCACATTCGTGCTTTCCTGGATACTTCACTCAAGGATTTGGGGTTTCCAAACTCAATTATGTCCCTGTAGGACTATGGTAAACAGCATAAGAATCACTGGATTTTTACCTTGTCCTCTCGGATGTAAGGTACGAACCTTAGTAATTCCAAGAATGTTTTTACAAGGTCCTCCATCGTCATCTATCCAAGTCGTAACTCATAAAATTCTTTCATTTTCCTTTCATAGTAGCTTTCAGATAGGTATTGTTTATTGAAATATTTCTTAAAGTTGGACCATTCCATCTGTTTCTCCTTTAGGCCCTTGGCCAATTTTAGATCTTTCCACCAAATGTTGGCCTTCCCTTTCAGATTGTAAATGGCCATTCTGACCTTCATATCGCTGGAATAGTTATATATCTGAAAGTATTTTTGATGTCTAATAACCATGCCTCAACTTCTTCTCCTGTTCTGGATTCTCCATCAAAGGTAGTTGGTTTAATCTTCTTAAATTCTCCTTCAAGATGGTCTACTTGTTTTATTTTTCTGTCTATTTTAGTTTTATCTTCAGCTGAAGGTGTACCTTCAGATGAACTATCCCTTTTTTCTAATTCTAGCCCAGAATTCTTGGAGGACCCTTTACTGACCTCTTCTTCATTATTATTATCCTTAGGGATTTTCTTTGTCACTATACTATGCAACAAGACCTCATTTATTTCCTGCTGCTCCTGCTGTGCTTTCTTCAGTTTTTTATTATCGACTTTGAAAACTTGCAGTTCAACAATGAGATTCCTCATTGTTTCCATAACTTCGGTAGGTGAGATTCCATCACTATTTTGCCTCTGATTTTCAGGATGCCCTTGTTCTGGATTCCCATCAAGACTGATTTCTCCATCATCCTGTGCTGCCATGATTAATACAAGACATAAAAGGTTTTTTGTTTGTAACAATAAAGTTTGTTAGTTTTGAATAAGTCGAAATATATCCTAAGTAGCTAATGTGGCCCTGTTTAGGTCCAACGTTGTAACCTTTTTTCTGATACCATATGTAATATACCTCAAAACTGTAAAAAAATTAAATAAATCTTTTATTATTAATATGAGGTCTACAATCTCAAATCACACTTTATAGGTTTATCAATACATGGGGAAGCACACTACATTCCGCCATAAATCTTCTGTGATGCAATTTATTTCTTACCTATCATAGTATGTCAAATTTTCCTATCTTCCCTCTTGCCTCATATAAAACTTATAAGGTTAAATCTTCGAGAAGTTTTAGAAATTTCCCTTTTATTACCAACCTACTCATCTATACCCATAATACCTATACCGTAGATTAGTTTTGGGGATTAAAAAAAATCCTAACTCCCTTTACCTAATAGATTTCTATAGGTCGCACGCAATAGTATCCAAATTGTTCATTCCAACAAACTAAAGAACTTTTTTGCACTATATATATACACATATATATAGGGGTATAGGCATGGGGTCGGGTTATACTCCCCAGAAGGAATATGTGACTTAAACAATATACGTTTAGCCTCCACATATCAATCTCGAACATAGGTGAATCCTTTCAAGACTCCTCATGATCAATGAAGACCCCAACCCTTTACCTAACAGAGTTTGAGGTAACAAGGTCAGAACTAACCTCGAACTTAACAAAGTGATGCATCAATGAACCTCCTCTTGAACAATACTATAACTAAATCAATTCGGTTGGATTTTACGCGTTTCCACTCGTCAAAAATACGAAGGGATTCATTTACTTTGCAAAGTATTGATGTGAAGGGGGGGTGGTCTATCGTCAGAGAAAATTAACTCTCTAAATCTTCCATTAATGGTAGAGAGGTGTGTGCAAAATACGATGCTATTGCCTGGTCTTTCATTCACTCTTGACGTACCATCTTGGCCCTCATCACATGGCTATTTGTCCTCCGAATCCTTCAAAAATTAATTGAGTACTTGAGACCCTTCTTAGGGTTTTATCGTATGTATTGTTTCATTGATAAGTCTTTCGAGAGGCTCTGCATTTTATTTTCCCATTGAAGCAAACCGTCGTTTGGAAAGGGCGTGACCAGGTGGAACGATACTATCATTCTCCCCAGTAAGTTTCTTTTTTCACTGTGATCTGGTTATTAGATGACTCTTGGTTCCTTTAGTACAATGGGAGAAATCTTGGGCTACAACCCTGGTTATTATAATACCTTTTTTGTTGTAGGATATTATAATGTAACTATCATACTTCGTAAATTCCACAGGGTTAAACTTACGTTGCGAAATAGATTTCATTGGGGTTGTCTTCGAGCCTTTCAGCATCCTTTTGTTACCTTGTTTCTCTATGTCTACGCCTCGAATAGTTCCCTTAAGGCCTTGTTTATTTACAGTGAAGAGTCTATTATTATCCTTCTTGGGGTGGAAACCATAATTCAGTAAAAAGAAGCAATATTAATCATGGGTGAAGTTGATAAATAGTGATAAAATATTTCCTTTCTGTACTTTCTTGGTTTAATTTAAAATTACTAGCATATTCGTTTTGATTTTCTTCTGGTAATGTCTGCATTGATTTGTTTACTGTTTATTATTGCTAATGATGGGACCCCTGTAATTTGTGAGGGTACCCATCAGGAAGCCTTGGGAACCTCCTCCCCTTTTGTTCTAGAGAGTTACTCGGCTCAACGCGACGGTGAAGGGTATCAAACTCCTCCAATGAAAGTTAAGTAATACTTCGACTATTCCTTTCCCACTGTTATTCATTTTTAATTTACTACACTTCTATTGAACAACTTATTAATGGTGTTTCTCATAACTCTGTACAGGAGCTTTGACCATGCGAGGACATACATGGAGATTTTCTTATGTCACCCATATAAGAAGTACTCGGGTTCCATCCTGCCCCTTCCAAGAAGGCCGAGACGGTTATTGGTAGAAGGGTTCAACTAAGGAGTTATCTCTGTAATAGAGATTGGTTCGTTGTATGCTAGTCTTTATCCCTATGCTCCTCTTCATAATTGATCCATAGAGTCAATTTTTAAAGTTTGTATAATTGGCCAAAGATTAAGTCGGATTCTTGCTAGGTCTTATCTCGAGCCTTATTAAAATGGAAAAATATGAGGTGATCTTCCTTCGTATACTGGGACTGTTTTCCTAGACATTTTTTTGAAATGAATCAAATGTGAATATTAAATCTTATTTACATTCTTGTAGTCTTACTGTAATTCATTTTGACACCATAGATCCTAGGTACACAGAAAAGAGTACCAGAAGTAGAAAACAACCTTGCGTTTACTATGGTGATGTTTATTCTAGATCTATAATAGTTTAGGCCGACTTTTCCCTTTTGTTTCAATCTGAGCGCACTCAAAGTTTTCTGGGACTGATACCTTGTTTCCGATTATTCAAATGTTTGACTTATAATTTCTTGTCAAAGTCGGTGCTAACGAAGTCTAATTCATAGGTACTAAGATGATTCTGAGACTATCAGTGTAACCTAACTTGTGGATATGGCTTTGTAATTAAATATAGAAAATTTTATTTATATATACATATATCCAAGTTACCTATATACATACGTAAATATAGCCATCTTCTTATTTATGCAGTGGTTTGGTATAAATGCTAGAATATTTTCCTTTACTTATTCCATATGGACACAGGTCTTCTACAATTGTATACTAGCAACTCTCTGGCACCCACTGTAACGATTGATGAATGAACATTTACATGTATATATATATATTCATAGCTGCATTCATATCGTTGTTTAATATTTTGAGAAACCCTTAACATAGCAATCGTTCATCCCAATTTGGGATTTTTAATCTACGCAGTTAAAAAGGAATATAATACTCCAAAAATTTATTTCCAGATTTCTTTTGAGGTTCACATAGATTGAAACTTTATTACGGAAGTTGAATACTTAAAGGCATATGAATCATGATGATCTCATGACACATGGAAGATTTCAAGGACTTGTACTATCGAGTCTTGTATGGTTAATTTATTGCTTCAAGAAGAATGGATCTAGTCTTGGAATGACTAAAACAAAGTAGTTTTGTAATACTGCTTACTGTCTAGATTTGGCTCTATTTTCACTACAGATAAATTCATATATTGATTCTATTACTACAACAGAGGACCTGCAGAAATCCCTATCAATACATTCGGTAGTAAGATAGGTTGTTCCTCCAACAGACAGTATAATATCATCATATAGCTACAGTCTTTAATTGAACCAGATTATTTCTATCATAATTAATCTACAACAAATCTATAATTCCATCTAATACAATTGACAGCAAGATAATCATCTAGGATAGTAAACGTATTCAATATTTTCAATGTCATATTTATAAAAAGAGGAAGTATAAGAACATGTCTGAGTTAGTTCATGGGAAACAAAGGGAACAACCACACTCCTCCCAACCTCAGAACAAGACAGCCAAATCACTTGTCATGTTCACCTCCTAGCCTGACCATGAATCCATGAGGGAAAAATTGAAATCTCCTCTTCAACAATGTTTTCTTCTCTATCTAATTCTCTCATTGCCTCACACTTAATATTCAATGTTCATAACAAAAAGTACACATAAATACGTTTTTCCTAGCATACTAGGTAGCATCCTGCCTCCTCACATATGCTATATATCCAAACAATTTCCTTGCCTAGGTTTTTCTTCCCTCCCTTGGGAATTTTTGTAGCTTTCTAAATCCCTGATTTTTAGGGGCTGAAAATGGCCAAATCCCTAATTTTCCACTTGTAAAAATCAACACAGAGGTAGTTCCAACATGTTCCCCACTCATGGAGTCATGGTCAACTGTTCCATTTATCCTCCTACAATAAATATAAAATATTTTGTTTTCATACAAGTGTCATTTTCAAATAGTTAGATGGGTCAAATCAGATCTCTGCCCAATAGTCATAGTAATTAATTACAATTTATCAAATTCAAATTTCAGAATTGTCGTAAATGGAAAAAAGTTTCCAAATTCGAATTTACTAAAAACGGAATAATTTTCTAACAAATTTTAAATGTCAAAAATACTTTATTTTTGGGGATGTCACAAGATGGCATTAGGTTCCCCATCAAACATAGGTAGGTACTTATAGTACTTTGGAGGAAAATCATGAAGGATGTGAGGTAATTTTAAGGGTCGGTCGAGTGATTTATATGCTAATGAAATCGACATAAATTATCAACCCAGGCAGTTCGTAATATAACGAGGTGCAAGAAAAATATGTGCAGGATGAAAGCAAGCTAACCGAATCTAATGATTGGAAAAGAAACACACAACTGAACTTGAATTGAATGAAATAAATGAAAGCATGGAATTTCATAAATTACACATGATTAAGAAAACATGAGATGGAATTGCATGACATAAACAAAAGCATGAAATTGCATAAATTAAACCTAATCGAGAGAGTATGATATTATACAAAGGAAAGATCATATATAACATAAATAACAAATAACAAATGACAAATGTATGTGAGCTCACATAAAATCTATATTAACAACTCAAATAACAAATTTGTTATGGAGAAATCAATCTAAAACATCAACTCTATTACAACATGATCAAATCCATGACTAACTCATTATCTCAAGAGCAAACACTAACTATGTGCTTCTTCACTTTCTCTCTTCCTCTCTTCCTCTCCTCCTCCAAAATGAGGAGAGAGCCCTCTTATTTATACATGAGTGATTTGGAAAGAAGATAAGCAACTCATAATTACAATTCCACTTTTCTCTCAACCAATTTTCTATATTTACAAAATACTTATCCTCTCCACTTTTCTCTCAACCACTTTTCTATAATTACAAAATAATTATCCCTTCAAATCCTCTCCACTTTTCTCTCAACCAATTTTATATAATTACACAAATTCGCTCATGATATTCCTCGAAATTAGCTTGAATTATCTCCTTCAAATCGTGAAAAAATGGAGAAAACATTTGACAAACTTTTGAATACTCCTTGGTTTAAAACTTCAAATATACCTACATTACAAGGCTCACAAAAATCCTTGAGATATATATGAAAAATATGTCAATTTTCTAATATTTAATCACAAATTCTCTTTTAATACTAAAATAAATGATTTGGAAAATAATAAGGCTAAACCCATATTTAATTATGAAAATGGTATTAATGAATGGTTTATGGAGTGGTAGAATATGGATAAATGTTAAGAATTGTGAAGGAAAGAGGATGAAAATGAGACAATTTTGAGACTCAATAGGGTTTGTATCTATGTTGAGTCTTGGAGAGTGTTGGATAAAGTGCAAGAGGTGGAATATCAACCTTGGTTTCATGAGGCTCATCAACTTGGTTATGGTCATCACATGGCTCAGATGGAAAATTGTCATCAAAATCAGTGATACAGTGAGGATATGTATGTAAAAATTTAAGAGGAGGATATACAATTGAAATATTCTCATGATCATCATTTGAATGCAACAGGTAAAGAAAAATTTGTTTGGCATGTTTAGGGAAGGACCAGAGGCAACTTATAAAAAACAATTAAATGCCTTGGAAAAAATCCAATTTTAAGTACTTGTTTTCTTCCATAATGCCTTTTCATACCTCTGTCAATGGATCTCATCTTCCGATGGAGTCTCTGAATCACATTTGAAATTTGAATGGAGTCGCCAATAATGTTTTGGAAGATGGATTCTACATTGAGAGTGGAGTCGCCATTGAAAATTTAAATTTTTGGATTCTTCTACTAGTGGAATCACCTTCAAACTGATTTTTGATGTGTGGAGTCACCAGAGAAGAAATATAGCCAATATGTTCCCAAGTGTCTGCTGCTCTCAGACCTTAGAATTCAATCATGTTGTTCTTTCCCAGGGAAAATTTTTCAATTTCGTCCCCACCAATGACGCCAAAATGTTAGCACTCTGTAAATTTTGTCCGACTGATAGACAAACAATAGAGGTAAATGTTTCAAACTACTTTAGAGTTGGGCACTAGCCTTCTCAACTCAGAGAGGGATCTCTTGTGTCACTGGGAATTTCTTTGATAATAAGTGGCTAGATTTGGTTTGTATTGGGGAGTTTTATAAAGTTGCAGGTGGAGGAATGAGGGTGACATTAGCGGCTATGGAGTCAAAAATGAATAAAGTAGTGGTAGGTCATTAGAAATATCTAGAGGAGAAAGGATAAATGAGGCAATGAGTTTGAGTTTTTAAATTGATATCTGCATGGTGAAAGAGGAAAAGGAAAACAAATAACTGCATCATAGCACATTGAAATGAATTCTGAATTAGTTAAGAAGAGGATTACACAATTTAAATTTCTAAGTCGAGAGCATCATAATATGAATTCCAGACTTCTAACTCTCCAATTTAAAAAGAGGAAAATGTAAATGGGATTTCAAAGACACAAGAAACAAAAACTATGAGAGAAAACAAAACCCATATCACAACCATTAAAATATTTTCATAAATAGTTCAAATTGCTTCTGCATTGTATATTCACTTTAGCTCCAAGAATTTACAAAGTCTTCCTGCTATGAGGGTAGGCCCCTCTTCGGTCTGTCCCACCCTTTATTTTATCTTTGTAATAGTATATATAGGTAGATCACATCCGAGATTCAAAACGAATCATCTTCCCTAAAGTTCCAAAAATAGTTGTCAGTTACAAAAGAGTAACGTACAACAACTGAACTCCTATTTCTAGGGGACATTATAAAACAAAACTGACATATTTGAGATTTTTCCCTGAAGGCCACTTGTCAATATTCTTACAAAATTCTATGACACACAATAAATTTAGCTTGAAAAATATTTCAAATTAGCAATTTCTTCCTTCAAGGTGTCAAGCCAAGTAGGCTGATTTTCTCCAACGCTTTCAACCACCTCAGCTTTTACCTCTGTCTTCTGACGCTTGCTCTGTTTCCTCTTGACATCTCATGTATGGGGCTCACCTGTGTATCCAGTGATGATTAAATCCTTCATTATGGGATTTAATCTGACCTCTTTATCTTCTCCTGGCTCCCCCAGAAGGCTTTGTATAAAATTTCGTTGCTAATATTCGAGCAACCAGTTTCTCTCTCTTCTTCAATGTTGAATTTTTCATATTAGTTGAAAATCCTGGTTCAATGAAGGCTACTCAGTCTTCTTTGTCCATGTTTCCCATTTTTGAAGAAAACATAAGTTTATCTCCTTTAATCGCACAAAAATTAGGAAGATTATCCAATTTGTAATTACCTTGTTTACGAATGAAGCGTTGATTTCCCAAAATAGAGTAATACCATCCATTTTTTGAAGGATAGTAGTCATCAAGTTCTAATCATGAATTACTAACTAAGTACTTACAGCTACAACGATTTGTCATGCTCGGCCAATCTATTCTGAATGATCAGCCTTCGAATCAGTTATATGGCAGCGGCCACCGAGCATTGCATGGATGAAAAGTATTCGAACAAGTGGTGTGAGGTGATTTGACCAGTTGTCACTTTTCCCTTTCCACATGCGATCTTTAGATTTGACATATTCAATGATATTAGAACACATGACATCGAGGTGTGGTTGAGTGGTTTCACACTTACCCGCGTTTCCCCTCGATATGTTTCTGGAGGTGCCACGTGTTCACGGGATGAAACCGTGGTAATTTCCTCAGCTCGCTCTCTAGTGCTTAACCTCCACACTATTTCCTTTGAATTTTCCATATTATAAATCGATATTTGTGCCCATGATTTTGACGTGGTACCATAAATTAAATATTGGATCAAATATTAATATAAATATTTTAATATGAAAATATTTATATTAATAATAATAAACCCCTTTTTCTATTTTCTAAGGACTTTGGGCATATGAGGCTTAACACATGACTTTGTGGATAGGATAAGGGTGCTTAATAGAAGGAATAATTTTTATTTTCAATGGGAATATGAAAATAAGGGTAAAAATAAATGAATTGATGGAACTAAGGGAGTTAGATAAGCATTAAGACTAGTTATAGGCTTGGAATATTTGCCAAATTTTTTACTCATGGAGGACATGACTATTTTGGATGGTCAATTGAGTGAAGGGTTTAGGTGATGGGAGCTTGATGGAGCTGGTGAAAAAGTTTTAAAATCTGAGTGGAGAGATAGCATAAGGGCAAGGTGCTTTGGGAAAATTTAATGCAAATCAACAGGTGATAACACACTCTTAATACTTGAGTTGTTATATCAAGTAATCTTCCTTTACCTTCTAATGAAGTATTTAAGAATCTAGATTTTGAAAATTTCCCTGTTGAATACTCCTGTTTTGACCCTAAATTGAAAGAAAAAAAATTTGAGTTCCTTGATTCCCCTGACATTGTGAAATGGTTGAGACTTGAGAATCTTGAAGATTTTCCTACCTTAGGCTTTGCTAATCCTCCTCCTTTCAAAATGTATGCAACCAAAGAAGATGAAACTTTATCTCCCTTGCAGCCTATACCATCTTCTTCCAAGACTCAACCTTTTACTGAGAAATGTGAAATTCCTCCTTCATACATTCATTTTTCTCGTAAGTTGCACACAGTCAAGTCTCCTTCTCCTCCTTGTTCACCTAGAGTCCAAAATCCAATGGTAGGTGCTAACCCTCGTAGAAGCAGGATGGATGCCATAGTGGCTACAAGATATGCCCCTCTTGTCTTACCTCGGCCAATGAATGCTCTCCTTGCTACAGATTATCTAAAATATATGCCCAAATTCATAGGAGAAGAAGAGATAACTATTGAACAACACCTTGTTTCCCTTTACAGTTATGTAGACAATCAAAACATTGAAAATCAGGATGTGTGGATGAGAGTCTTTTGCCAAAGCCTTGATGGTGAGGCTAGAAAAATGGTTTAGGGGTTTGACCCCTGGATCCATCACTGGGATTGAGGCATTAGATGGTGCCTTTTTGAGACAATGGGGGGACAAAAAAGACTTTTTTTATTATACCATAGAATTTGGATCCCTAAAGAGGAAAGAGGGAGAGTTTGTCTCTGACTTCTCTAAAATATTCAACAAAATGTACAATAAGACCCTTGTTGAGATAAATTCTACAGAAACCTCTACAAAAATCACCTATGCCAGTGATTTTGACCCAGAGTTTTTCTTTCTACTGAGAGAAAGAAGATCAAACTCCTTAACTCATATGAAATATGCAACCTTTGAGGTAGAATCTAACATAGTAGCATGTGAAAAACTTAGGGGGAAATCTGTTAGGGACGGGAGAAAAAATAGAACAGAAGCCTCAACCTCTAATTCCTCTATTGTCCATCCTCAAGTTGATGAACTTACCAAATTAGTAAAATATCTTTTTGTTGAGGTGGAGAAGTTAAAAATTGAAGGAAAACAAACCTATAGAAATACTCAAAACATTGATAATAGAGGTAACTTCAGTAGACCCAATAATGCTCCTCAGATCCTTCCAAGAGAGCCTAGAAACAAACATAGGTATGATCAAAAGGTACAAACTCCTTTACAAAACAAAATTTTTGTTGATGAAGAAGGAGAGGAGGAAAAAGTTGATCCTGAGATCCATTGCTTAGGTGACACATCCCCATCTCCTCACTTGACCCAATATGCATATGAGAAATACTTGATGGATATTCAAATAAATGAATTGAGTAAGGGAGAGAAGGAAAATGAAAATCCCAATAGATATAATCTAAGATCCAAAAATAATGAGGAAAAGACTGATGCTTCTGATCAGCCTACCAAAAAAGAAAGTTATTCCAAGGCTGTGATAGTTAGAAACAAAGAAAAATATGCTCAAAGCCCCCAAAGTTTGGTCAGAAATCCTACCTAGAGGCCAAAGATATCTTGAAATCTTCATTTTCTTTCAGCTTTGAGAGTGAGATCCAAAAAATCAAGATCCCTGTAACTTCTTTGGAATTGATAAAAAATGAAGAATTTAAAAAATATCTCTCCAAAATGTTACAACCCGAATCTTCTTCAAATGCTACTGATTCAGTAAATCTTCAATATGAAAAGCCAACAATCATCTTAGGACCTTTGATAGAAGATAGAGATGATTCATCCCCTCCCTTCTATACATCACTTGATCTGGGTTTTATGAGCAGAATGAAATGAATATAGATTATTAATAGGTGCTTAACACAAAATAACAGAGATACAGTAAAACTGGTTTTCTATTCAATAACGAAATAAGATGAAACTGTAAAATGCAGCGGAAACAAGCTTGCTAGAATGGTGGCGGCTTATCTCTGAGAAGAGATGTGACAACAGAGTGCATTCACCAGAAGAAGATTACAATGAGGCTCTGAAGGCCTTTTTACAATAAGCAAGAATTCAAAAAACCCTAGACATCCAAAAACCTAACCCTAGGAGATGAAATGCCAAAAGTCAGGTGGGCCCCGTTTGGGTAAGCTAGTAAATCAACTTCCCGGGGTCGTAACTTTTGCATACGATCTCCGTTTTAGGCATGTGATAGCCCGTTCGAAAGGTATCGTCAAGGAGATTCATTTTGGTAGTTCAATAATTCCTTCAACTTTCATTGAGGAGATTGATACTGAAAAATTTTCATTTAGGCCCTCAAAATGGCCCCGGAAGTAAAAACTACTAAAAATAGTAAATTGCCAAACATGTCAGAAAACTGTTTTGAGCCAGTTGGAAAAGGTGGGTGGCCACCGATATCCATATAGATCAATCCTCCCTCCTTAGGAGGAAATGGTCTCCATTGCATTGAGGTCCCCCATTAGATGAGGAAATTTCTGCTGAATTTGGCCCCGGGTGAGCCACTTGCCTTGGTGCAGCAGCTGCCCTGCTTTGACGACTCGATAAAGATGGATCCTTTGTTGTCAAGTGCCCTTGATCTGTCTATCCACAATCTGATCATTGGATGCCTATTGTATGCAGTCGAGGTTGAGCTCTGTTGGTGTCAATTGTTCTGCTACTTCTGAGGTGTCCAATAATGGTGGGAAATAAGGGTGAAGGAGATCCACATTGAACACTGGGTGCAGGCCAAGGAAAGGAGGAATGTTGAGCTCAAAAGAATTATCCCCCATGGCCTTGGTGATAGTGTACGGTTCATAACGGAGTGGACGAAGCTTCCGATGGGGTCCTATAAGGCGTTCTTTCTGCAAGTGCAACCAAACTTTGTCGCCCACTTGAAACTTATGCGGCACCCGATGTTGATCATGGCGCTGTTTGTACTTGTCATTAGACTTCTGTAGGATATCCTAAACTTGTTGGTGGATGTGCTGGATCCGCTCAATGAACTGGGTGGCTTTGTTAGCTTCAGTTGGAGTAGGAGATGAGTCAGTCGAGGTGACCGCAAGGGGAAGTGCAACATCTATGGGACCCAATGGTTAGAATCCCAACCCCACTTGAAAGGGGTTGTGGCAAGTTGATCTATGAAAGGCTCGATTGTAGCTATGATGGACATAAGGAAGGATCTCATCCCATGTGCGAGTGTTCTTTAAATTATACATGTGAAGGATATGCATAATCATTCGATTTACAACCTCGGTTTGGCCATCTGTTTGGGGGTGGAAGGCCATGGATTTGGTGAGCTTGGTGTCCAACAGTGACCAGAGGCTCGACCAGAATGTGCTGAGAAATCGACTATCCCAATCTGAGACAATGGTTTATGGGATTCTAAAATGTACCCAGACTCATTCAAATAAGAGCTTGGTAGTGGCCTCTGCTGTGATGCTCTTCTTGTAGGCAACCCGAATCGCCATTTTAGAAAAGCGATCAACAACCACAAAAACACAGTCATTTCCCCACTTGGTGGATGGGAGGCCCAACATGTAGTCCATTGATATGGATTCCCATGGCCTGTCAAGAGTAGGAAGAGGGGTGTACAAGCCCTGTTTCTTAGTGGTCGGTTTGGCAATAGCGCAGGCAGTGCAGGACCTGATATACTTGCGGACCTCCTGTCGAAGTTTTGGCCAGTAGAAATGTTTCTGTACCAGCGCCACTGTCTTTTTGATGCCGAAGTGTCTTGCCACCCGACTGTAGTGGGCTTCCCATATCAGCTTTGCTTGCTTTCTTGATGGAACATAGATATGGCCCAGACGACACAACAACCCATATTGAAGATGGAAATTATCGACAACTGCATTTGCACCCAACATTTGGTAGGTGGTGGTGAAGTCAGGGTCTGTCTCATAGAGTTGGGGCCATCCAGATGTCTCATGGCCGTAAGAGTCTAGCACCGTGGTGAGTTCCACGACTGGCGATCTGTTGAGGCAATCAACGACATGATTGGTGCTTCCTGTTTTATACTTGATGTTGAGGTGGAATTGTTGCAAGTATGTGGACCACTTTTGATGTCAGTCATTTTGAAGTTTTCCCTATGTCTACATGAACTACAGTGGCTTATGATCAGTGTGGATGACTGTCTCCTTCCTAAGAATTTAATGTCTCCACTGGCGACATGCTTGCACAATGGAGTACATTCCTTTGTCGTAAGTAGGGTACTTACGGACAATATCTGACAATGTCTTACTATGATAGGCCATGGGGTGGCCATGCTGAGTGAGAACGGCACCCACGACATAGTCTGAAGCATCTGTCTCGATCTCAAAGGGATGTTGCAGGTCTGGTAGTGAAATTATTGGGGATGAGCACAAGCGCTGCTTCAAATCATCGAACGCTTGTTGTTGGGACCGGACCCATGCAAATTTTTCCTTACCACCACCCCTGTTTATTTGGCTGAGGACCCATGCAATATGGGAGAAACCCAACATGAACCTGTAGTAGAAATTAGGAAGTCCCAAGAAGATTTGAAGCTCAGTGAGTGTTGTTGGGGCTGGACAGTCATGAATGACTTGGATCTTGGCTGGATCCACATGTACGCCATGCTGATCAATGATGTAGCACAGGTAATGGACCCTGTCCATGCCGAAGGAGCATTTTTCCAGGTTGGCGTATAGCTTGTGTTGTCGCAGGGTGTGCAAAACCTGTTGAATATGCTGCAAGTGTTCATCCCAAGTCTTGCTGTAAATTAGAATGTCATCCAGATACACCACTACAAAAGTATTGGTGAATGGTCTTAAGATATCGTCCATCATCCTCATGAAAGTTGCTGGAGCATTTGTCAAACCAAAGGGCATGACCAACCATTCAAAAAGTCCTTCCTTTGACTTGAAGGCGGTCTTCCATACATCTGTCTATTCTATCAGGACCTAGTGGTAGCCAGACTTCAGATCAATCTGTAATGTCCCCCACCTCTTAGAGAGGTGATGTGGAGACTCAGTGGCCTGGGCACCCCCACTAGGTCATAGTATTACACTGAAGGGGGAAGTCAAGGAGGCTAAAGTTATATTTTTAAGTTGACTTAAGAAAGGAAAAGGGATTAAGGGTAAAAGATAACTCAACAGAAGAATAGAAGATTAACCCTGGGAATTAACCTAACTCGACAGAAAATTAGAAGGAAAAAGTATAATTAAGAGGTTGGGGCACACCTATTAGGCATTCTGGTTTTGGATTAGCATTTACTATTGCTCTTGAGCATTCATTTTGGGGGTTTTGCTATACAAACCCTTGTGAGAAACTCAGTGCTGAAATATTTACTCACCTTGTTCTGCAGCTTGGTCTCGAGGATGAACGACTCCTCCACACCATTCTAGTCTCAGCCCATCTCCATATAGCACTTCAGAAGGTAGCAGGTCGAACTTTCCTTATGTTTCCAGCAAGGGAACACCATCATCTAGAGGGAGGTTCGATCCAGCTTATCCTGAGGGCCTGGGGCCATTCCGACAGTTGGGTTTTGTTTGCAGGTGCAGGACCATCAGTTTGAGGGATTTTCTAGAGGGTTATCATCATTCTACATTTGTCTGCAAATTGGGATGTCTTGGAGCCATAGGGGACATCCTGTGATTCAGTAAAACTCATATCTAGGGAGATCTGCTTGAGATCTGAGTCTAAAAATTCTCCCACGGGATTCTCATAGCCCGATCTATATTCTTGGAGATTTTCAGAGAATTTGGAGGCCTCCTTCATCAGGGCCGAACCAGCTAGGGTTTCAGTCATCTAGTGGGGCACACCATTCAGTGGAGGAATTCAGATCTACAGGATTTGAGAGTGGATTTGGGAATTTGGACATCTGGGTTGTCCTTACAGTTGCCCGATCTATCATTTGGCATATTTCTCGGGATGATTGGACACTTTTGGTAGTAGGGCCAAATTATTGAGGGTTTCAGCATTCTAGTAGGGTGTGGCACTTTCCAGCTTGGAGGTTGAGCATTAGTACGGCTCAGATCTACTTGATTCAATCTTCATTGTATATCCAGCCTTTGGAGTCTTATTTTGTATTGTCGGGAGCATTTTGTAGCAGCTCATATCTATTGCTTGTATGACCATTTGAGGTTTATGCCAGATCGGCCATCTATTGTATTGATCTTACATTGCTCATAATAAAAGGTCAGATCTTTTCTTGTGCTTCTACATCTTGAATATATTGTGATCTTCATGTGTTGATGAATCTTGTATGCACTTAATAACTAAATAAATAACTGCACATCAATAGATCAGTAGTAGTTAGTGATTCCAAGAAAGAATTTGGCTTGGGATCATTACAATGGTATCAGAGCTTCGATCCTCTAAACCTGTGGAAGGATCGACGCATGCAAAGGTACAGAGGTAACTTTATGGGTTAGAGGAAGAAACCCAGTAGTGAAACAGAGGCCGAGATGGAAGGATCCAGAGATGACCATGAAGTTGTAGACTTGACTCTTGTAGCAGTGGAATTTAACAAGTTCCAACAATCCGTCAACTGCACGGAAAGCACCTTGGTCCAATATTTGGATGAATACCATGAAATCAATATAAAGGGACAGTTTGAGCTTTCTGAAACATTGAAGAAAGTTGACGAGAACCTGCAGATAATGAACATGAACCAATCCAAGATAACTGCATTTCTAATGGAAATGGCACATAAGGGGAAAGACCCTGATACTTATGGGCATAAGGAGGTTGGTGGATCAGGTGGGATCCATGAGGAGATCAGACATAATCTGGAGAAAGCTTCCATATCCGAGGGGAGTTTGGAAGGAGACACGTGTTAGGACCACACTATGCACCTTTTTTCCTATACCTTTTGTCATTATTATACCCTTCATCACTTGTATTTAGACTCATAATATCACTTCATCTGATCATCTCAAAGGTATACAACGTCATTTCTCATTACTATATGCTTAATCTGTTTTGCATAATATTTTACATCACTTTTGTACTTAACCATTGATTAGAAATGCATAAGTGTCCAAAACTGCAGATTTGCATTCAAGGCCTATTGCTGAAACACAGAACCGATGCTAAAACACGGAACTGCTACATAGTCCGAGGTTGCAGATGCTGAAACACAGAGCTGCTACACAGTCCGAGGTCGCAGATGCTAAAACACGGAGCTACTACACAGTCCGAGGTCGCAAGATGCTGAAACACGAATCTATTACACAGTCCAGAGTTGCAGATGCTGAAACACAGAAGAAACCACCAGAACCGACGATGCTGAAACACTAGGAAGCCGCCACAGTCAGCAGTCAACACAGTCAGAGCGCAATTCACGTGGCTGAAACAGCCCGCGAATTGCGATGATGAAACATCATCAGCAACGATGAGAAGAAGCTGTTACACCAGCCGTAACAGCAATACCTCGTTCAGTTCTTGTAATAGCATTCGGTTGCGTGAAACCAGGACATCCTATGCTTATTTAGAAAGAAGATCCGATCTAGGATAGGATTGAAATGCATTGTAATGATTGTATTGAAGGTATTTCCTCTTTAAATCATAGGAAATCACCATTCGAGAGATCCAAGTTTTTGATGTACTGAAGCAACTCCAGAGAATCGAGACGTGTTCTATTCTTTCAATTTGTAATGTGATATTTCTACAGATGAATATAAGACTACTTTGATTATTCGTCTCTAAGATTTCCCATTTCAGGGGAATCTTGTGAAAAGGGAGGGCCCACCTTCATCACAAGATTCACCCATTAGTTATAAGTGTGTTTGTATAATTTATGTTCATGCTTTGTTTAACTGTCGTTTGCTGAAACACTGTTTTAATGAATTTTGCTTTGCTGAAACACTACTGAATCTGTCTTAGTTTATTGAATAGAATTTGTAATTATTTTATCAACAATCTTGTGTGTTGATTTTATGCTAGCAGAGATTTGATTAAGGGTTCCTGCTCAGATATAAAGGAATCAGAACATCATACCCTCTGTAGGATTTGTTTACTGCTCCAAGTGTGCTAGCCAGAGATTTGGTTAAAGGGTTCCTACTCAGACAGGAAGGAATCATAACACCTTGTCCTCTGTAGATTTCATTTCCTTCAGCAAGTGTGCTAGCCAGAGATTTGGTTAAAGGGTTCCTACTCAGACATGAAGGAATCACAACACCTTGTCCTCTGTAGATTTCATTTCCTTCAGTAAGTGTGCTAGCCAGAGATTTGGTTAAAGGGTTCCTACTCAGACAGGAAGGAATCACAACACCTTGTCCTCTGTAGATTTCATTTCCTTCAGCAAGTGTGCTAGCCAGAGATTTGGTTAAAGGGTTCTTAATCAGACAGGAAGGAATCACAACACCTTGTCCTCTGTAGATTTCATTTACCTCTGCAAGTGTGTTAGCCAGGGATAGGGTTAAGGGTTCCTACTCAGAAAGGAAAGAACCAAAACACCCTGTTTTCTGTAGACTTTCATTAATGCTAGCCAGAAATCGGGTTAGTGATCTCTGCTCAGAAAGGAAGGGATCATACTGCTCTGTTCTCTGTAAACCTCAACCTCACAAGTGTGCTAAACAGAAGTAAGGCTCAAAGTTCCTGGTCAGAAAGAAAGGAACTAGGTGGCTTTGTTTTCTGTTAGATAGAGTTAATTGTTTTCTGCATTGTTGCTTTCATGAAAGAGTGTTAATGATGAAGTCTCTGTTTGAGAGTAAGGGTCCTATTCTCTGATTGCAGAATAGTTGTTCTTTCTCATTGCAAGTGTTATTTTAAATGTAATCTAGGATTCTTGATTTGATCTTTAGAGGTTTGCAATAGGGAAGTTACTTTCCTGTGATTTAATACAGAACTTCAATTTATTTGAGCAAGTGAGATTAGTATAAGTTTATTTACTACAACACTAAGCTGCTTTTGGAATTGAGCATATATAGTGCATGGTTATCTTTGAAACAAAATACTTCCCTGGGTTGATAATTTAGGTTTCACTTGGTTGTTTAAAATTAATTAAGCAATTATAGTGACCAACATTTTGGCGTCGTTGCCGAAGAAGATAGCTATAGATTTCAAAATCACTTATGGTTTCTTTTCTTTAGATAAAAATATTGCATGAAAACCCCCAAAGTTACTAACCCTACAGGTGGCAAGGGAAAAGGAAAAGGAGGAAGAAAGACCTACATAGACGAAATCTTATCAAAGTCTGAATCTGCTGCTCAACGACCAATTCTTCGAAAACAAAACTCCCAGCCCTCATTTCAAGCACATTTCGAAACAGGGAAAGAAGTTTGGAGCCCTAAGACAGTCCAAAAGCCAGTAGGAGATATTGAGGACAAAGCAAGTGCAGCAGGGGAGGAGACAGAAAACATGGATGAGTACTTGCATCACAAAGAAGAGGCAGAAGTAGAGGTAAAAGATGAAAATTCTTTTTCTACATTAGGATTCCCTATAGGCGATCTCCCTGAAGGAGAAGCCTTCATGAAAAACATTCCACTCTCAGCATTGCCAAATTTTCATGGGTTATCTTCAGAGGATCCTGATGAATTTCTGTTTGAGTTTGATATATTGTGTAGAAGTTATGATTATGTTTCTAATGCTCAGAAACTAAAGTTATTTCCAGCAACACTAAAAGGGAATGCATTAAGATGGTTTATGAGTCTTGGGAGCCATGTAATCACAACATGGGACCAAATGAAACAGAAATTCTTAAACAAATACCAGGATTACTGC
>JASDQU010105130.1:64413-128156 GCA_032191745.1 Picea mariana
GACAAAGAAATGTTGGCTATCATGCATGCACTAGCCAAGTTCAGGCAATATTTGGTAGGTGCAAGGTTTGTGGTCAAATCAGACCATAACAGTCTTAAATATCTACTGGAGCAGAAGGATTTGAATGAAAGACAACAAAAATGGGTAAACAAAATGCAGGCCTATGACTTTGACATTGAATTTTTCAAGGGGAAGAACAACGCAGTAGCCGATGCATTATCCAGGAGGCCATCCATTTTTTCCATGTCTGGTATGTCAGTTGACTAGAAGGATCACTTGATAGTGGAATATGCAAAGGATCAGTTTGCTTGTCAACTATTGGATGGACAAATACAGGATGACAACTTCAGGTTCATAAAGGACCTCATTTATTACAAAGGCCGAATCTTCTTAGTTCCTAGATCAGCTCTCAAAGCTAAGATCCTACATGCATGTCATAACTCACCAGTAGCAGGACATCAGAGAATCAGTAAGACGTACAGGTAGGTGAGAGAGAGGTTTTCATGGAAAGGCCTCAAGGAGGATGTGATTAAGCATGTCAAAGAGTGCACCACATGCCAAGAAAACAAGGATGAGAACACGCACCTTGTAGGACTGTTGCAACCCCTACCCACTCCAGAACACAAGTGGAAAAGTATATCCATGGATTTCATCACCGGTTTGCCCCGAGCAAAGGGGAAGGATTGCATTTTCGTGGTGGTAGACAGGTTGACGAAGTTTGCACACTTCTTTTCCATAGCCACAGACTTCATCACAACACAAGTGGCCGAATTATTTTTCAGAGAGGTGTTCAGACTACACGGCCTACCCAAGACCATTATCAGTGACAGGGACAGCAGATTCATGAGTACGTTTTGGCAAGATTTGTTCAGATTAGTAGGTACAACATTGACTTATAGTACTAGTTATCATCCTCAGATGGATGGTCAGACTGAAATAGTCAACAAATGGGTGGAAGGCTACCTCAAAAATTACATAGCAGGACAACAGAAAGCATGTGTCAGATGGTTGCACTTGGGAGAATATTGTTACAACACCACCCATCATGTATCCATAGGCATGACACCCTTCAGGGATTTATATAGCTATGATCCCATTTCCTTTATGGAGATTTCCTTTGGGGACAGCAGGGCACCTATGGTGCAAGATTGGGTACAACAGAGCCAAGACATTCTCAGGGAATTGAAGGATCATCTACAGAGGGCACAAAACTAGCAGAAGGTCCAAGCAGACACGCACAGAGTTGACTGGACTTTTGAGGTTGGCTATTTAGTCTACTTGAGGCTGCAACCATACAGGCAGGCTTCCATTAAAAGAAGCGGAGTGGAGAAACTGCAGCCACTTTTCTTTGGACCCTATAGAGTCAGCAGGAAGATAGGGGTCGTATCTTACGAGCTGGAGATTCCACAGGGTAGCAGAATTCACAACGTTTTTCATGTCTCGTGCCTTAAGAAAGCCCTCAGTCAACACATGAAGCCTATTGAGGTATTACCCCCCATGGATGAGGAGGGACAACTGGTTTTGATTTCGGAGGAGGTACTAGAAGTCTAAGAGAAGAGGCTCAGAAACCGAAGCATCAAGGAGTACCTAATCAGGTGGAAGGATTTACCCATTGAGGATTCCACTTAGAAGCAGGAACATGTGGTAAGAGAAGCAGGCTTGGAATTGCTTGAGGACAAGAAATTTCAAGAAGGGGAGACTGTAATGTCCCCCACCTCTTAGAGAAGTGATGTGGAGACTCAGTGGCCCGGGCACCCCCACTAGGTCATAGTCTTACATTGAAGGGGGGAGTCAAGGAGCATAAAGTTATATTTTTAAGTTGACTTAAGAAAGGAAAAGGGATTAAGGGTAAAAGATAAATCAACAGAAGAATAGAAGATTAACCCTGGAAGTTAACCTAACTCAATAGAAAATCAGAAGGAAAAAGTATAAGTAAGAGGTTGGGGCGCACCTATTAGCTATTCTGGTTTTGGATTAGCATTTTCTATTTCTCTTGAGCATTCAGTTTGGGGGTTTTGCTGTACAAACCCTTGTGAGCAACTCAGTGGTGAAATATCCACTCACCTTGTTCCGCAGCTTGGTCTTGGGGATGAAAGACTCCTCCACACCATTCTAGTCTCAACCCATCTCCATCTAGCACTTCAGAAGGTAGCATGTCGTATTGTCCTTGTGTTTCCAGCAAGGGCACACCATCATCTAGAGGGAGGTTCGATCCAGCTTATCCTGAGGGCCCGGGGCCATTCCAACAGTTGGGTTTTGTTTGCAGGGTTAGGACCATTAGTTTGAGGTATTTTCTAGAGGGTTATCATCATTCTACATTTGTCTGCAAATTGGGACGTCTTGGAGCTATTTCTCCTGAGTCTGTACTTAAGGCTTAAAGTACAGTGTCAAGGCATCCGAAAGTATGTTAAAGATTGATAAAAGGATTTCACTAACCTTCGGTATAGGAAACTAATGAGGATTTCTACGTTCTCGTTATCTAGCTTCCAACTGTTCCTGAGTAGTAATATCTTGTTCAATGGCTGCCCATGAACATTCAAGTTCTTCCCGGGTGTTAGCAGTTTTAAGGATGTGTCGAAAATATTTAAAGCAATATGTGTTTGATTAGATAGTCCGGGTTCAATATTAGGTTGCGTTGTTGTAGGTACAGTCATTGAGGAACAATAATAGTAGGAAATGATTTAAAGAGAGAATTCAACGCTGTTTCAATTTGGTCGAAATAAAGAGAAATTTTGTTTTTAAGAACAAAATAGGAATGCAAATTGAAGGCTCTTTCCCGTAACTGTATTATTTTTAATAAAAAGATGTGGGGTGAGAGAAAAACATTTAGCTGTAGATAACGCAAGGTTCCTGTCAAAGAGAAAACTCACACATAAACAGAAGAACAAATTAGTACATAAATAATTGACATAGTGTAAATAAATATATAATTCTGTAAATGCAAATTGGTCTTACACCCGCTAATAGCTGGTGCAGAGGAAAGACAATAACCAATTACGGAAAGATGAAATCCCTTCACTATAGTAGTGGTCGTACTAAAGTATAACGATACACATCAATTATGAAAAGTGGAATGAAATGAAACATGAAACATAAAGAAACAAACTTGTAACACAGTCATGACAGAATCGCAAATCTCTAGATTTGCTTATATTAACTTCTCAAATGAAAAAAACTCTATTACAATCAATACCAAAAAGGTCCAGCCTTTTCTATTTCTTTCTCTGCTATATTTATACAATTTTACAGATCAGTTAGACTGTTAACGGTTTCACAAAATCGGTTACAAGCGATAGGAGCGCAACTGCTCCCTTTATCCTACTCTATTTTCAATTGGTTCTAGGTGCTAGGTGCTTGTCTTTGCGTGGCATCGGTGCAAGCGATACACCTTTCCACGAGTTGAGATACGAGCTGTGAGGGTTCAGCTTGACAGCTGGCCTCAGTGAAATAACATTCTCAGGCCAAATGTTGTATCTTGTCCCCCATTTGTGCATCAATTATATCAAGAGCACTTAGTTGCGCGTTGGGCTGAACCAAGTGTTTTTCAACTCGAGCCATGTCCACCGTATTCATTTGAGAGATGTCGGCGGAATATCTCTCATCTTTTTCTTTCAGATCAAGTGAGATTTGTTCTACATTCATTTGGATTAATGTTTCTACATCGCCTCCACTGTCTATACCCAACAGCTCACCATCTATAGCATTGAAGGCTTCTTCTAATGAATAGGTTACTTTTTGGGCCTATTCCTTGCTTAGGTCAATATTATGCTCCCAATCCTTCAATAGAATGTTACCTCTAGTTTGTTCTGAGATGGTAAGTCCGGGAGGAAATGCCGAAAATCTGTTGTTTGTGGCTATCACCGCCTCCTGAAAGGCGACCCGAGCTGCTTCTGCATTCCTTTCTCTGACAATCAGGTTCTCGGAAATCCGATGCATCAACAGACAATCCTCTCAGATTGTTCCTACTTTGGCGAGCAAACTCTGCTCTGCAGAAGAGATCTTGCTTCGAATCTGGGTTGCTCGGGATTTAAACCCCTCGACATCGATTACCTTACTTTCAGCGATCTCCACCTGAGCTTGCAGCTCTACAATCATAGTCCTCTGTTGACCAGCCTGCACCCGACCGTCTCGGATCACTGAATGTGCTTGTTCCAACTTGGCTTTGAGCACTTCTATTTCCTTTTTATCAGCTAGTCGGGCTAGTTCTATTTCCCCACTCACCTGGCCTTTATCTCTTTCTGTCTCCGAAGCTACTCTGGCTTCAAGAGTCTTGATCAGGCGATTCTTTCTTTTGAGATGACTTTTTAACATCCCAACCAAGAATTGATTCACCGATGCATATGCTCCTAGCATCCCTGTGATCTCCGTGGCGAATTCCTCATTCTTTTTGTTCTTTCCATCGGTCATAAATTTGAATTTTTTAGCAGTCAATCCTTCATCCTAGTAGAACTCTCTTTTTACCACTGCTTTTCTCTTTTTGTCAAAGAAGAACTCATTTGGAGGAAGTTCTTCTGCTCTGATAGGGCTTAGTTCCTCACCGAAAATCCATCCTTCTTCTATATTTCCTTGCGTTGACTGCAAGGGGGTGACATAAGTGATGGGTTCCCCGATCTTCTTCGCTACCTTTCCTAGTGTGACGACTAAGTCCTGCTTATTCGGAGGATCAGAGGTCTTCGTCTCAGTTTTTGGATTCTGGGTTTCTGGCGAGTCTGGATTCGGTGTGTCTGCTTCAGGTTTATTCATTTGATCCCCCTCATTATGGACTTTTACTGAACCAGAAGTTGCTTCTTTGGTGCCTTCATCATTCTTCAGTTCTGTCTCAGAAACGCCCGGGCTCCCTCCTCGCAACACAGCAGGAAGACAACTTCGTCTGTTTTCCTGAAATTTTAATACAGAGGCCATGTCTTCGGGTGCTAAAGATCGGATCCAAACTAGAACTTCCCCATAAGATCTCGCCCCTCGGAAAATATCATCCGAGGGTGAACACTCGTGTTCAAACCTCTTCAGCCCACAATTAGCTAAATGGTTGCTTACAATTTTCTGAGGGTCATGTTTTTTATACTCAATGGAAACCAAACTTAGGTCCTCCAAGGCTACAGCCTCGGCTTTGGCATGCCCGAAATCCAATAAAGAATAAGAATTTAGCCAAATGGGGAAAAATGGCCATACCTTCTTCGAAGATGCTTTGAGCTCTTTACTCACCCTGCCAATCACTGTTTGTCGGGCGATCTCGTGACAGGCCAGCTTGTCGGGGATGAACAATGGTAGCGCAAGTGGGGGAACAACAGCTCCGAACACTATGAAATAAGAAAAATCTGCTTCTACGTACCAGTCCGCGATACCACTCAGATTTGTAGCAATGTTGTCCGAGATGCGAGGTGGCGAACGACCAAAAATGGCGATGTGCAGGGGCACCATCACCCAGTTGAAAAATTCATAAATGAATTTGTCCACTTTATTCTCCCACAATTTGTCATGATACTCATGCACATGCTTTTCTTGGAGTGGATTCCAAGCCCAGTTCATCAAAGGGAATGGTGTTATAGAACATACTGCGTCCATAATGTATGCAGACATGAAAAAAGAGGATGGTCTCCCACTTGCCTTCTGCTCCCGATACTCTATGATCCGGTTGAACAAACTGTCCGAGAGTATCTTTGCCCAATTAAATGAGCAACCTTCTCCTACCCAAAATATGAGAGGTACCCACGCAATGTAGAAATGTGATGTATCCTTCTTTCCAAATAGTCGGCATGTCATCATTGCCACAGACATATACTGTGGCTCCAGTAAAGCGATTGAATAAATGCCCTGGTCATTTGCTCTGAATTTTGCAGAGCGCGAGACACAATCTTTTATCAAACCGGGCATGGTTTTGTCATATTGCGTGCACTCCTTTTCTTTGAATCCCTCCAGAAAATCAGCATCATATGTGTATTCATATGTTGTTGGGAGCTTATACATGGTTTGGATATGCTCTAGTCTAAAAGTCCCGACCGTGGCCCATTGGTCATTTATGATAGTTCTAGTGGGTAGGTCTATGTGATCCAAAGCCCATCGAATCATGTCATAATATGGGAGCAACCGTGGTCTGGTTGCAACCCGGTGCATTCCAGATTGAACAGCTATCTTGTATTTAGTGTTCAGGTCGTCCTTTTCGTTATCATTGTCATCGGAGTCTGAATAATTCACCAACTCAGATTACAGAATATCTGAGACAAACGACCAGCTAGGGACTGAGCCGCCACTCCGGGGTGAAGTATCGGCAACATTGTCTGAGCCCTGCGCTGCAATCTCGACATTCGCCTTTGCATCTTTCCGTGGAGCCATAGCTGAAGCTTGCATTTTCTCTCTTCTGTGATAGACCTATGTATACATGCAGAACTTAGTTCACTCGGAAAATGACGAGCTCTGCGTGCTTAAGAAAAATGTTTTCATTATAATAAAATGATACTCCTATATATATTTGAAAATTACGTACTCTTCGAAATAAGTCTGTCAAATCGCAATTAGAAACAAATTTATTGCATAAAATCCGATCTTATTTATTTTTGGATTCACCCTAATTCTCCATTAATGTCATCAATGTTTGGCGGTTTGACAGGCAGTCAGGGTATGGAGAGCAACTACTTACCTAGTGAAATGTGCAAACCTCGATGCGCAAGACATATCTTGTTTTATTTTAAATTTTCAACACTTAATAACGTTCACAACTTTCTCGTTGTTCGCTGCATCGTGGATTTTCTTTAAACATTTCGAGTTTTCAACTCGCAAGACTGCGAGTACCCGATTTTAGCTTAATTAATAGTAATCGTGATTTGGAGCATCATTAATTATATAATTAATTTATTCGCCATATCGCGACTCGAAACTTCAGAGACAAATTTTTGGGAGAATGGTATGCTGAGTCGCAAAACCGCGATATGGCGATAATTAAGGCTCAAATTATGGGAAGAAAATCTTGGATTATGCTACTAATTAATCTTGCTATAATTACGTCGCATCTTCATGAGTCGGGGTTTTAGACGCCTTAACTTTATGAAAGAAAGTGCCAAGTGGCGAAGCGCCGAGAACAAATTTAAACCATGGTTAGTCTTTTACCAGGGTTAGCCGAAAGTACTTCATGTCCTTGGCTCTCGGGGTTGTAAAACAAAAAATTGGGTTTGACGAACGTCGAGGCGCGACCTCCCGACAATGTCTACTCATGAGTTAAAAGTTTTACCCTAGTTAATGTCTTGGGCGAAAATTAAAAATGACCTCGTTGTTTCGTGACTCGGGACGTATGAACTCAAGGATTAAAGCATCCGACTTGTGAGACAGCGAAATAAAACAAAAAATATCAAACATACTTGAGGAAATGGATCTGTTTTGAAAGTGGAAAAAGCATTGCTGTCCATGCGACAAGATTTCAGAGTTTTAAGATCTCGGAAGGAGAAAGAAAATCAACTTCAGATTTCAAGTATCAAAAATTGAACATTGTAAAGAGTTAAAAACAAGGGCGGCTCCAACATAGGCTCCAACTAGGGATCCTGCCTTTCTGTGAGGCGAGAAGAACAGTAGACCAGGTGCCAATATTGGGTAAATGGAGTCATAAGCTAAAATCAACAGAAAAATTCAATGAAAAAGATAGAAGGGAGGGAAAACTTTGTTTTGAACTTCGAGAAGTTTTTTCGAACTCAGATACTCTTTCCAAACATGGCTGAAGTCACTTTCACAACTTTCCCTTTCCCACTACTAACTTTGGGGATGCTTTAAGACAGTCAAAATGACCCTAGGATATTTAACAGATCTTGTGATTCTCAGCTTGCATTAAAAGAATGATATTATATATTTTTTAAATAGGGAATTCCCGTCCAAATTTGGAGTATTGATCAGGTTTTTAGAAGCATTGGTTACCAGAGTAGAGTGATATTCATGTATAACAGCCTTACAGATATCTCAAACATTGCTTCACTGCCAGCGAGCCTGTTCAGTACCCCGGTGAAGTTGTCTAGCCCCTTTCACTGAATTTCCTTTCACCACTTCGGAAAAATTTATGCATTTAAACACTGAGATGAGGGAAATCATTTCTGAATTTCCTTTCATTATCTTCATGGACTAGGTGGGGGCAATCATTTGTGAATTTCCTTTCACCACCTATCTTATAATTTACTTTTAAAGCACGAAGATGAGGGCAATCAGTTTGTATCAGGGCTGATATCTGTGTAATATTTTGTATCAGAGGTCTGTCAACTTATTTTGATTACTCGGTATCAATCTTCCTTTGACCTTCACAACACCTTCGTTCTTAGGGAGACAGGGGAAAATAATAAAATTTTAAGGGACATCCTGTTCAAGCAAGCTTTGATTTTTTCGACGCTGTTGAAAAACCTAGGAAGGTTAAGATCGCTCTAAACGTTCCTTCACCTAGCAGAAGATCAAGTAGTTGTGAAGACCAACTTTCTTATCAAGATCTGTTTCAAAATCTCTGAGGTTTAAAACGAAAAACGTTTACCCCTTCGCAAGGACTCAGGAAGATAGTGACTTGCTAAAAGTTAGGCCCGGAGATAGACATCATACAAGGTAGCAATTCAATCGCTTAATATACAAAAGGTCACAACAGTTTAGGACTGGTTTTCAAAGATATTTAGGAACAAATATTATGACTGATTGTTTTTTGGTTTAATGGATTCATTCAAATTATTTTATTCGAGGATTATGAAGCCAAAAATAATCCTGTTATCTAACCTTTTATATTGCAATTTGAAAAATGTTACCTTAGTTTGCTTAAACAACCTTTCATAACCTGTGTATTGAGAAAGCTCACCTCTATCTTTTATTTTCACTTTTTTTGTGGACTATGAATTATCTTAGGTATCACCTGTTTTATGTCGTTCTATTTCAAACACCGAACTGCACATTACTTTTTCTGCTAGTTTCGTCTGCAGCTGGAATCCTGTAAAAACAAATACAAATCTTATTGGAAATGTGTTGAGAGTTTAGGAACAAAAACCAAAAATTAAAGGTAAATGTTTGAACGAAAATATAAGTATGTACAAAACACTCATAATGAAATTTATTTATTTACAAAAAAATATTTATTTATTTTTTTTTTTTTTTGACTAACGACTGTTACGTCATGTAGTGCTTTAGATACCACCCATTGACAGGGGTGCTGAGGACTTCTCCATCAATATTTTTCAGAAGAAAAGAAATTTTCCCTTCTGGAGCTGAGACCCTGAATGGTCCATACCAAAGGTGATCAAATTCGCCATGCTTCGTGGCTTCTTCCCTTCTCGTATCCCATCTTAACACTAAGTCACCTGGGAGGAATTCTCTGTCCTTTGCCTTGAGGTTGAACAATGCTTTCATATCGTCCTGGTACTTCTGCATTTTCTCATCAACCTCCACTCTATGCTGTTGAACCTCAATCAGCTGGTTAATTCTCCTGGTTACATGATTGGGTTCTTCGTTCTGATCCTGCCATAATTTCATCACTGGCAACGCTAAGTTTATAGGAAAAACCGCCTCGGTCCCATAGACCATTTGAAACGGTGAAATGTCGATAGAACTTTTAGTGCTGATGCGGTTTGCCCACAATGTGTACTTCAAATGCACATGCCAGGACCTTTTGTTTTCATCCAATACTTTTTTTATTACGTTTACCAGGGTCTTGTTAGATGATTCGGCCAGCACATTTCCCTGGGGGTAATAAGTAGTGGAATGGCCGAGAACGATATTGTACTTTTGACAGAGGCTGATCATAGCCATGGACTTGAAGGCCTGGGCGTTGTTGGTAACAATCTTTCGGGGACACCCGAATCTTGACAAGATGTTATCTTCCAAGAAGTCGATCACCACCGAGTCTGTTGCCCTTTTGGTTGGAATGGCTTCCACCCACTTAGTAAAATAATTTGTAGCTGTTAGAATCCATTTATGTTGAGCACTCGAATGGGGATTAATTTCCCCTATAAAGTCTAGACCCCATTGTTGAAATGGAGCTTCGGCTTTGATTGGAACAAGTGGCAGTGCAGGGAGTTTCTGCTTACCAGTGAATATTTGACACGAGTAACAGGCACGCACTTTGGCATTGACGTCCAAAAATAGTTTCGGCCAATAGTATCCTGCCCTCAGGATCTTGTAGGCTGTGGCTCTCCATGCATGGTGTCCTCCACAAATTCGTTCATGAAATTCTTCTATGACCCGTGGAGTTTCTGACTCAACCAGACAAACTAGTAAGAACCCGAGTGGATCCTTCCACTATAGTTGATTTTCGGAGATGAAATATTTTACAGTGTGGAGTTTTAAAGTTCTGCATTTGGCTGGTGATATTCCATCTGGACATTTCAGGTTTAACAAATAGAAAACTATGTCTTTATACCAGCCTGACGATATGAATTTTTCTTCAACCTTGCTTAGATGTGTCTGCTCATACAGCTCTTGCAAATGTGTGTCTCTGTCTTCCCCTTGGAGGCAATTGATATCAATAGCTCTAAGGTTCGACTCAGCCAAGAGTTTGGCCAGACCCTGCCCTTTTATCAATTTAGTAGGCTTGACTTCCAGATCAAATTCTTGTATTTTGGCGAGCCAGCGCCCTCGTTTTCCATCGCTATCTGGTTGTACCAATATATCTTTAACAACACTGGTTGGCACGTATGCAATAATTTTTGAATGCAGTACATAATTTCTGAATGCTTTTAGCGCTTTCACCATTGCGTATGCCTATTTTGCTATTATGTCATATTTTAGTTCGGCGTCTCTAAGGCTCTTGCTTAAAAACGCAATCGGCCGTTCGAAGCCTTCATCATCCTTTTGCAGTAACACCGCGGCGATAGTATGTTTAGAAGCGAATGAGAAGATGAGGAAATCTTTCAAGTAATCTGGGCTTGCTAACACAGGTGCCTCACTGATGACTTTTTTAATATGCGTGAACGATGCTTTAGCCTCGGTCGTCCAATTTACTCTGCTATCTTTCTTCAGCATTCCTGTGATCAATTTGACAATCTCAGCAAAATTTGGTATAAACCTTTGTAAAAAATTTATTGTACCTAAGAAAGATTGAATTTCTTTTACGTTTCTAGGAATATTTATAGTTTCTATTGCTTCAATCCTCTTAGGATCGATCCTGATCCCATCTTTAGATACGATATGCCCCAGAAGCTTACCTTCCTGCACAACGAAATGTGATTTCTTTGGGTTCAAAGACAGGCCATACCTGCGGCATTTTTCGAAAGTCTGTTTTAAATGGATCAAATGTTCTTCATCGGTTTTAGAGAAAACCGTCAAATCGTCAAGGTAGATGACTACGAACTTGTCTCTTTCTCCTACGAAAGCAATGTCCATAGCGCACTGGAAAGTGGCCCCTGCATTCATCAAACCAAACGACATTTTCTCATACATGAATGTACCCCATGGCGTGGTGAAAGCAGTTTTTTCTCTGTCTTGCTCGTTCATGGCGATTTGGTTGTACCCAGAAAACCCATCTATCATAGACATTCGATTTTCTCCAACTACCCTTTCTAAGACGTGTTCCATTTTGGGAAGCGGATAATTATCCTTAAGAGAGGACCTGTTCAAGTTTCGGAAATCCACACACAGTCTGATTTCTCCGTTCTTTTTCCTGATAGGGACCAAATTTTCCACCCAGTCCGAGTACCTTAGAGGTACAATTATTTTCACATCTAAAAGCTTCTTAACTTCCTTTTCAATGACGGGCAACAAAATGGGGTTAAATTGCCTGAGCTTTTGCCTAAAAGGCTTGACCCCGGGCTTCAAAGGTATCTTGTGCTCAATTATGGAAGTATCATACGTTCTAAGCTCATCATAGGACCAGGCAAAAACATCTTTATACTGTCTGAGTAGGTCTCTATACTGGCCTTTTACCTTGGGAGGGAGGAACTTAGATATCTTTACTACCCTGGATTCTTTTTCAGTTCCTATATCACAGTCCTCCACTTCTTCTGGTTGGGGCTGAAGAGTGGATTTCACAGGTATATCATTCTGATCGAAAAGTCTCTCTAAAGAAATTAAGCCTTTCAGAATTAGGTTGTTTTTTAGGACTAACATACGATGATCCGCTATTTTTTCTCGAAAGGTTTCAGGATCTTCACCCTCTTGCATAATCCACATCGGGTAGTTTTGATTTTCTTGGTCTGGATGAGTTTCAGAGAAATCACCTACTGCCATAAGAAATTTCTGAATTTGTTCATCATCTTCAAAGACCTGCTAGTGTCGGACATTGTCTGGTATAGAGGGTTTATATCTGATTTCAATGTGATATTTTAGTTTGACGGTCGTGGGAGGAGAAAAGGTTGAAGCTTCCTTGGCCAATGCGTCAGCGTGTAAATTCTCTGTGCGAGGAATGAAATGGAATTTTACAGATGAGAAAAAATTCTCCATCAAATCCCAAGCACAATTTATATATGTTCTTAGTCTGGGATGCTTGGTGAGGTATTGTCGGTTTACTTGTCTTACTATCAATTCAGCGTCACCGTAAGCCTCCAAGTTTTTTATATTTAACTTCTTTGCAACCTCTAAACCTAATATTAATGCTTCATACTCACATACAATATTGGTGTAATCTATGTCCCACTGCAAACGATATGAGAAAGTAACAATAAACTTACCTTTAGGTGCTACCAAAAGTACCCCAACACCAGCACCTTCAGAAGACGAAGCGCCATCGAAGTACATTTTCCAAACACCATTATTGCACAGATCTTCCGTCAAGGGGCTAAGTTCTTCCTGCTTCATATCAAGTTCTTCTAGACACCCATCTAAACCATCATCAAATGACAATATGCAATTCCCCAGATCTTGGTCTGCAACGTAAATGGGAAAGTTATTTGGGTTTTGAGGAGCACTAACGGTATACGCTAATCTTGTTTCTCTGTACAAATGGGTAAACTGACCACCGAAAATAGGGATTGTGGCATATGACATGTCCAATTGTAGAGAACCTCCCAACTTGGCTCCCCATGATCTGGATAACAGCATACCATATTTGGGGGGAATATCTGCGATAACCACATCCATCATGATACTCTTGACCGGGACCTGAGCCAGGGTAACTACCAGATCTTTTATCATCCCCATACATTTAACCTTTCTCGAATTGAAAGAGTATAGATTTCCATAGGGTCTAGTGATCTAGAGACCCAGCCTCTCCATTATAATTTTGGGCATAACATTATGTGAAGCCCCAGAGTCTAACATACAGTTATGCAGTAACTGATCATGTATACTCAGGGTGATATAGAAAGGAGCGACGTTGTCTTTGGATCCCTCAAAATGAGGACCAAAGGTGATGTTAGGTCTGTCGTCTTCCAAGTTGATAACATCAGAGTGACTTTCTGACTCATATACACCCATCACTTTGGCAATTTGCTTCCGATAAGCAGGGTTTTTTGCTAATTCTACCAAAGGAATCGGTATCTTAATTTTATTTAATTCATTTTCAAAACTGAAAGATGTATTTACCTTGTCCATTTCTTTGGTTAAGACTTCCGAGATTTTCATTTCTGACTTATTTGTATGGATTGCTTTATCACTCGTGATCTTAGTCGAAGATGTAACTTTATCTACTGGTCCAATTTCCTTTGTTTGGGTTTCAACTTTTTTCACCTTGGACTCTTGAGTTTTTTCTACCTTGATTTTATTGTTGGGTAACAATGTCTCTTCCAAAGGAGGTTCATCAGCTTGACCCCTTTGAAGGATTATTTTAGGTTGGTCAGTTGAGGTGGTCTTATTTTTAGGTTTATAAACTGTAGCGGCTGGCTCAAACAAGCCTCTCGCTCTTAAAAAAATTTCAGGATCATTAACAGGTGTAATCAGCTTGTCATATGGGTTCTGTCTGGTACTCTTTCTACCAGAAGCCAATTTATGTTTTCGTGGATTTTCCAAGTGAAAGATTTAAAAAGCCTTAAAAAAGTGTGTACTCTATGTTCACTATCAAGGAGTAGCACTTTCAACGAAATAAATGTCGTTTTCCCTGGGAAAAGATTTTGTAACTTCGCTCCCCGGCAACGGCGCCAGAAAGATGTTGTTCCTGAGTCTGTACTTAAGGCTTAAAGTACAGTGTCAAGGCATCCGAAAGTATGTTAAGGATTGATAAAAGGATTTCGCTAACCTTCGGTATAGAAAACTAATGAGGATTTCTACGTTCTTGTTGTCTAGCTTCCAACTGTTCCTGAGTAGTAATATCTTGTTCAATGGCTACCCATGAACGTTCAAGTTCTTGCCGGGTGTTAGCAGTTTTAAGGATTATGTCGAAAAGATTTAAAGCAATATGCGTTTGATTAGATAGTCTGGGTTCAATATTAGGTTGTGTTGCTGCAGGTACAGTCATTGAGGAACAGTAATAGTAGGAAATGATTTAAAGAGAGATTTCAATGCTGTTTCAATTTGGTCGAAATAAAGAGAAATTTTGTCTTTAAGAACAAAATAAGAATGCAAATTAAAGGCTCTTTCCCGTAACTGTATTATTTTTAATAAAAATATGTGGGGTGAGAGAAAAACATTTAGCTATAGATAACGCAAGGTTCCTATCAAAGAGAAAACTCACACATAAACAGAAGAAGAAATTAGTACATAAATAATTGACATAGTGTAAATAAATATATAATTCTATAAATGCAAATTGGTCTTACACCCGCTGATAGCTGGTGCAGAGGAAAGACAATAACCAATTACGGAAAGATGAAATCCCTTCGCTATAGTAGTGGGCGCACTAAAGTATAACGATACAAATCAATTATGAAAAGTGGAATGAAATGAAACATGAAACATAAAGAAACAAACTTGTAACACAGTCGTGACGGAATCGAGAATCTCCAGATTTGCTTATATTAACTTCTCGAATGCAAAAAACTCTATTACAATCAATACCAAAAAGGTCCAGCCTTTTCTATTTCTTTCTCTGCTATATTTATACAATTTTACAGATCAGTTAGACTCTTAACGGTTTCACAAAATCGGTTACAACCGATAGGAGCGCAACTACTCCCTTTATCCTACTCTATTTTCAATTGGTGCTAGGTGCTTGTCTTTGCACGGCCTCGGTGCAGGCGATACACCTTTCCACGAGTTGAGATACGAGTTGTGAGGGTTTAGCTTGACAGCTGGCCTCGGCGAAATAACATTGTCGGGCCAAATGTTGTATCTTGTCCCCCATTTGTGCATCAATTATATCAAGAGAACTTAGTTGTGCACTGGGCTGAACCAAGTGTTTGTCAACTCGAGCCATGTCCACTGTATTCATTTGAGAGATGTCGGTCGAATCTCTCTCATCTTTTTATTTCAGATCAAGTGAGATCTGTTCTACATTCATTTAGATTAATGTTTCTGCATCGCCTCCACTGTCTATACCCAACAACTCGCCATCTATAGCATTGAAGGATTCTTCTAATGAATTGGTTACTTATTGGGCATGTTCCTTGCTTAGGTCAATATTATGCTCCCAATCCTTCAACAAAATGTTACCTCTAGTTTGTTCTGAGATGGTAAGTCCGGGAGGAAATGCCGAAAATCTGTTGTTTGTGGCTATCACCGCCTCTGAGATGCTTCTGCATTCCTTTCTCTGACAGTCAGGTTCTCGGAAATCCGATGCATCAACAAACAATCCTCTCGGATTGTTCCTACTTTGGCGAGCAAACTCTGCTGTGCAGAAGAGATCTTGCTTCGAATCTAGGTTGCTCAGGATTTAAACCCCTTGACATCGATTACCTTACTTTCACCGATCTCCACCTGAGCTTGCAGCTCTGCAATCATAGTCCTCTACTGACCAGCCTGCACCCGACCATCTCGGATCACTGAATGTGCTTGTTCCAACTTGGCTTTGAGCACTTCTATTTCCTTTTTATCAGCTAGTCGAGCTAGTTCTATTTCCCCACTCACCTGTCCTTTAGCGCTTTCTGTGGCCGAAGCTACTCTGGCTTCGAGAGTCTTGATCAGGTGATTCTTTCTTTTGAGCTGACTTTTTAACATCCCGACCGAGAATTGATTCGTCGATGCATATGCTCCTAGCATCCCTGTGATCTCTGTGGTGAATTCCTCATTCTTTTTGTTCTTTCCATCGGTCATAACTTTGAATTTTTTAGCAGTCAATCCTTCATCCTGGTAGAAATCTCTTTTACCACTGCTTTTCTCTTTTTGTCAAAGAAGAACTCATTTGGAGGAAGTTCTTCTGCTCTGATAGCCCTTAGTTCCTCACTGAAAATCCATCCTTCTTCTGTATTTCCTTGCGTTGACTGCAAGGGGGTGACAGAAGTGATGGGTTCCCCRATCTGGTTCACTGCCTTTCCTGGTGTGAGGACTGAGTCCTGCTTCTTCAGAGGATCAGAGGTATTCGTCTCAGTTTTTGGATTCTGGGTTTCTAGCGGGTCTGGATTTTGTGTGTCYGCTTTGGGTTTATTCGTTTGATCCCCCTCGTTATGGCTTTTTGCTGAACCAGAAGTTGCTTCTTTGGTGCCTTCATCATTCTTCGGTTCTGTCTCAGAAACACCCAGGCTCCCTCCTTGCAACACAGCAGGAAGACAACTCTGTCTGTTTTCCTAAAATTTTAATACAGAGGCCATGTCTTTGGGTGCTAAAGATTGGATCCGAACTAGCACTTCCCCATAAGATCTCGCCCCTCGGAAAATATCATCCAAGGGTGAACACTCGTGTTCAAACCTCTTCAGCCCATAATTAACTAAATGGTTGCTTACAATTTTCTGAGGGTCATGTTTTTTATACTCAATGGAGACCAAACTCAGGTCCTCCAGGGCTGCAGCCTCGGCTTTGGCATGCTCGAAATCCAATAAAGAATAAGAATTTAACCGAAGGGGGAAAAATGGCCATACCTTCTTCGAAGATGCTTTGAGCTCTTTACTCACCCCGCCAATCACTGTTTGTCAGGTGATCTCGCGACAGGCCAGCTTGTCGGGGATGAACAGTGGTAGGGCAAGCGGGGGAACAGCAGCTCCGAACACTCTGAAATAGGAAAACTCTGCTTCTACGTACCAGTCCGCGATACCACTCAGATTTACAGCATGGTTGTCCGAGATGCGAGGTGGAAAACGACCAAAAATGGCGATGTGTAGGGGCACCATCACCCAGTTGAAAATTTCGTAAATGAATTTGTCCGCTTTATTCTCCCACAGTTTGTCATGATACTCATGCACAGGATTTTCTTGGAGTGGATTCCAGGCCCAGTTCATCAAAGGGAATGGTGTTATAGAACATACCGCGTCCATAATGTATGCGGACATGAAAAAAGAGGATGGTCTCCCACTTGCCTTCTGCTCCCGATACTCTATGATCCGTTTGAACAAACTGTCCGAGAGTATCTTTGCCCAATTAAATGAGCAACCTTCTGCTACCCGAAATATGAGAGGTACCCACGCAATGTAGAAAGGTAATGTATCCTCCTTTCCAAATAGTCGGCATGTCATCATTGCCACATACATATATTATGGCTCCAGCGAAGCGATTGAATAAATGCCCTGGTCATTTTCTCTAAATTTCGCGGAGCGCGAAACCCAATCTTTTATCAAACCGGGCATGGTTTTGTCATATTGCGTGCACTCCTTTTCTTTGAATCCCTCCAGAAAATCAGCATCATATGTGTATTCATATGTTGTTGGGAGATTATACATGGTTTGGATATGCTCTAGTCTAAAAGTCTCGACCGTGGTCTGTTGGTCGTTTATGATAGTTCTGGTGGATAGGTCTATGTGATCCAAAGCCCATCAGATCATGTCATAATATGGGAGCAACCGTGGTCTGGTTGCAACTCGGTGCATTCCAGATTGAACAACTATCTTGTATTTAGTGTTCAGGTCGTCCTTTTCGTTATCATTGTCATCGGAGTCTGAATAATTCACCAACTCAGATTGTAGAATATCTGAAACAAACGACCAGCTAGGGACTGAGCCACCACTCTGGGGTGAAGTATCGGCAACATGGTGTGAGCCCTGCGCTGCCATCTCTACATTCGCCTTTGCAGCTTTCCATGGATCCATAGCTGAAGCTTGTATTTTCGCTCTTCTGCGATAGACCTGTGTATACATGCAGAACTTAGTTCACTCGGAAAATGACGAGCTCTGCGTGCTTATGAAAAAAAAAATCATTATAATAAAATGAGACTCCTGTATATATTTGAAAATTCTGTACTCTTCGAAATAAGTCTGTCAAATCGCAATTAGAAACAAATTTATTGCATAAAATCCAATCTTATTTATTTATGGATTCACCCTAATTCTCCATTAATGTCATCAATGTTTGGTGGTTTGACAGGCAGTCGGGGTATGGAGAGCAAGTAGTTACCTCGCGAAATGTGCAAACCTCGATGCACGGGACATATCTTGTTTTATTTTAAATTTTCAACACTTAATAACATTCACAACTTTCTCGTTGTTCGCTGCATCATGGATTTTCTTTAAACATTTCGAGTTTTCAACTCGCGAGACTACGAGTACCCGATTTTAGCTTAATTAACAGTAATCGTGATTTGGAGAATCATTAATTATATAATTAATTTATTCGCCATATCCTGACTCGGAACTTCAGAGACAAATTTTTGGGAGAATGGTATGCCGAGTCGTGAAACCATGATATAACGATAATTAAGGCTCAAATTATGGGAAGAAAATCTTGGATTAGCCTACTAATTAATATTGCTATAAATACGTCGCATCCTCGTGAGTCGGGGTTTTAGATGCCTTAACTTTATGAAAGAAAGTGCCGAGTGGCGAAGCACCGAGTACAAATTTAAACCATGGTTAGTATTTTACCAGGGTTAGCCCGAAAGTACTTCGTGTCCTCGGCTCTTGGGGCTGTAAAACAAAAACTTGGGTTTGATGAACGCCGAGGCACGAAATCCCGACAACGTCTACTCATGAGTTAAAAGTTTTACCCTAGTTAATGTCTTGGGCGAAAATTAAAAACGACCTCGCTGTTTCGTGACTCGGGATGTATGAACTCAAGTATTAAAGAATCCGACTTGCGAGACACCGAAATAAACCAAAAAACAACGAACATACTTGCGGAAATGGATCTATTTTGAAAGTGGAAAAAGCATTGCTGTCTAGGCGACAAGATTTCAGAGTTTTAAGATCTCGGAAGGAGAAAGAAAATCAACTTCAGATTTCAAGTATCAAAAATTGAACATTGTAAAGAGTTAAAAACAAGGGCGGCTCTAACAGGAGCCATAGGGGATGTTCTGTGATTCAATAAAACTTAGATCTAGGGAGATCTGCTTGAGATCTGAGTCCAAAACTTTTCCCACAGGATTCTCATAGCCTGATCTATATTCTTGGAGAGTTTTAGAGAATTTGGAGGCCTCCTTCATCAGGGCCGAACCAGCTAGGGTTTCAGTCATCTAGTGGGGCACACCATTCAGTGGAGGAATTCAGATCTATAGGATTTGAGAGTGGATTTGGGAATTTGGACATCTGGGTTGTCCTTACAGTTTCCCGATCTATCATTTGGCATATTTCTCGGGATGATTGGACACTTTTGGTAGCAGGGCCGAATTATTGAGGGTTTTAACATTCTAGCAGGGTGTGGCACTTTCCAGCTTGGAGGTTGAGCATTAGTACGGCTCAGATCTACTTGATTCAGTCTTCATTGTATATCCAGCCTTTGGAGGCTTATTTTGTATTGTCAGGAGCATTTTGTAAAAGCTCATATCTATTGCTTGTACGACCATCCGAGGTTTATGCCAGATCGACAATCTATTGTATTGATCTTACATTTCTCATAATAAAAAGGTCAGATCTTTGCTTGTGCTTCTACATCTTGAATATATTGTGATCTTCATGTGTTGATGAATCTTGTATGCACTTAATAACTCAATAAATACCTACACAGTAATAGATCAGTAATAGTTAGTGATTCCAAGAAAGAATTTGGCTTGGGATCATTACACAATCTTACTGAAGTATTTGGCCCTCGTGAGTTGATCAAGGAGGTCATCGATTCGGGGAATCAGGTACCAGTTTCTGACAGTGATTTTATTCAGAGCCCGGTAATCAATACAGAGTCGCGAGGTTCCATTTTTCTTCTGTACCAACATGATTGGGCTCCCACAAGGTGATGAGCTAGGGCGTATGTGCCCCTTGTGGAGTAGTTCTTGGATCTGTCTCTTGATCTCCTCATTCTGTAACAAAGAGCGATGATATACTGTCCCATTGGGCAGTGGTGCGCCGGGGGTCAGATCGATGGGGTCATTGACCTGGCAGTGCAGAGGTACCCCTATAGGTGAGAAGAAGATATCCGAGTATTCTTCCATGACCTTATCTACTTACTTCTACTATGTGGAGAGGTCGGCCGCAGAGACCCTGGTTGTGGCTACGATCTTTCGCTTATTCTGAGAGCGAATCATGAAGAAGACAGACTTCCCTGTCTAAGAGATGACCTTTCTGCATTGCTTAGCAAAGATCAAGGAAATAGCACTAGGTGGGACTGCCTCGAGTATCCTGTACAATTTCCTATTCAAAGTAATAATAACACTACGAGGCCTAGACTCATATACAACATGACGTTTCCATAAATAAGGTTGGCCCAAAATAACATCACAAACTTCAAGAGGAGCAACATCACACAATACCTCGTCTTTGAAGGGCTTGATGTCATACGACAATCGACACTGTTGGCCGACGCAGAGATCGCTTCCTTGGAGGAGCCATCCAATGGTGTAGGGTTGTGGGTGCAACGTTGTTGGCAGGGCCAGCCGCTTTATGACCTCTGCTGAGATGAGGTTCTTCTTGTTACCGTTGTCAATGATGAAGTGCAGTGAGGTGCCTTTTACCCACATCTGTAAATGGAAGAGGCACTCTCCTTCTTCTAGCTTGTCTGGTTCACTAGGCTGGATCTTGGTGGTAGCAATGGTGGCACTGGGTTCCGTGTCAATGATCCATCTTCTCCTTTTTGGTTCTGTCTCGAAGTCAGAATCTGCATCCGATTCAGAGGCTTTCACTTCGACCACCAGTGACTGCTTTGAGTGACAATCAGCAGTGTTATGCCAAGGGCTCTTATGGAAGTCGCACCACTTCCCGGTATCTTTCTTTGTCTTTCTGGTGTCCTTCTTTGCTTGTAGATTGTACTGGTTGTCTTGATACTGTCCATCTTTTCTCTATCCTTTGTTCGGTGGGTTGGGGCTGCCCTTTCCTGGCTTTTGTTGTGAGGGGTTCCCAGGCCCAAATTGCCGCGTCTTTTGTTTGAGCTTCTGCTCGATTTTGACGGCATATCGGTAGGCTGCGCCCAAGGATGAGATGTCTATAAATTCCATTTCGGTCTGGATGTATCTATGTAGAGCACTGTGATACTTCAGCATCAGATGTCACTCTGAATCTTTGATACCCAACTTGGTGTGCAAGGTATGGAAGATATTTGTGAAATCTGGCACTGCTTGGTCTCTTTCTTGCCGCAGTGTGGTCCATTTGGTATACAGGTCGTCATAACTTCTGACAGGGTAGTATTGTTCCTTAATAACATCTCTGAAGGATTCCTAGGTGGTCGTGACTGAAAATAATGAGGTTTCCTCTGTTTCCTTTTGCTCACAGAAAGTTTCCCACCAATCTTTGACATGGGGAATGGCTTTGAGGAGCGCAAAAGTAATCTTTTCTCTATTCAAAAATTTATGAACAGAAAAATACCCTTCTAGTAGATTCAACCACTTGTCTATAGCATCTGCGTCTATCTGACCTTCAAATATAGGAATATCAAAGTTTATTTGTACCTTGACGGGGGTGGTGCCTCCGTTCGAAGAAGATGCATCGCCTGTTGGTAGTCGCTGAAGGATTTGCGTGAAACTATCCATCATCTCGTTCCTTTGTTGCATGAGGGCTTCCTCAATCAACAGTTTGAAAGGATCTCCTATCCCGTCATCTTTCTTTTCTCCTACCATGGGAGGTCGCTTGGGCGTGCGAGAGCTTCTGTCCTCAAGAGAAACAAGCTCGAGACCTAACTCTTTGTACTCCGACCTCGTTGGGGACATGCATTAAGACGATAAGGAGCAGACCGCTCTGATACCACTGATCCAGATTTTATGAGAAGAATGAAATGAATATAGATTATTAATAGGTTCTTAACACAAAATAATAGAGATACAGTAAAACTGGTTTTCTATTCAATAACGAAATAAGATGAAATTGTAAAATGCAGTAGAAACAAGCTTGTTGGAATGGTGGCGGCTTATCTCTGAGAAGAGATGTGATGATAATGCACATTCATCAGAAGAATATTATAATGAGGCTCTGAAGGCCTTTTTACAATAGGAAAGAATTCCAAAAACCCTAGACATCCAAAAACCTAACCCTAGGAGATAAAACGCCAAAAGTCAGGTGGGCCCCGTTTGGGTAAGCTAGTACATCAACTTTCCGGGGTCGTAACTTTTGCATACGATCTACGTTTTAGGCGTGTGATAGCCTGTTGGAAAGGTATCGTCAAGGAGATTCATTTTGGGGGCTCAATATTCCTTTGGCTATCATTGGGGAGCTAGATACTAAAAAACCTTCATTTACACCCTCAAAATGGCCCCAGAAGTAAAAACTACTAAAAATAGTAAATTGCCAAAAATGTCAGAAAACTATTTTGAGCCAGTTGAAAAAGGTGGGTGGCCACAGATATCCATCTGGATCATCACTGAACATACATGATAAGGTGCTCCATAACTGTTTGATGGAATCAGGGGCATCTCAGAATCTCATGCCCAACACTGTCATGGATGAACTTGGATTAGAAATCACAAAGACCTATCATGACTTATATTATTTTGAGTCTAGTAAAGTGAAGTGTCTTGGGGTCATTAAAGATCTGGTTGTGACCTTGTTTCAGTTTCCCATGAAAAGTGTAGTCATGGATATTATGGTGGTTGATGTTCCCCCCAAGTTTCGCATGCTCTTGTCAAGATCTTGGATAAAAATACTTGGGGGAACCTTACAGATGGAACTCACATATTCTACCATTCCCGTGTTTGGGGGGGAGCATTGAAGACTTTACAAAGAAGCTCAGTTGGCCTACATTATTAGGGACGAAGAAAACCCCACCAATCATCCTATTTTTTCACTTGATATTGATTTGGGGTCCAACATATTGTAGCTCACTAATGCTCCTAAACCTCCTCTTGAAATCAGAAAACAATCCATTAATTTTTGTGAAGATTCTCCTCCAACCACCTCTATTTGGAAGATGTTCTTTGACGGATCCTCTTTTAGGGAAGGTGTTGGTGCTGGAGTGGTCTTTGTTTTACTTGCTCAAGAGACTAGATCTTTCTCGTACAAGCTAGAATTTTAAACTACCAATAATGTGGCAGAGTATGAATCTCTTGTTTTGGGTTTAAGGGTTGCAAACGACATGGGGATTGAAGAGCTATCAGTATTTGGGGATGTTGAATTGATTGTCCATTAGATCAAAAAACTTTATCAAACTAATCACCCTAGGCTTAGATCTTATATAAATGAAGTGTGGGACCTAGTTGACAATTTTTTTTTATCTTTCAAAATTTCATTTATTCCAAGAGAAGAGAATACCATGGATGATTCTTTGGTTGTATCAACAAGAATTTTTAGAGCCCCTTTTCCACCTAAACTCAAGTATGATGTAGAAGTCAAATACATACCCTCTATACTTGATAATGTCAAGCATTGGAAGGTGTTTGAGGATGATCTTGAGATCAAAATATTCCTTGAGATTGTTGATGAGTTTTCTACATTACACATTGTTCAAGATCATGAATTTGGAAATAATCCTCATGCTGATGTTTTTCTAAACACAATTGCTAATCACCATATTGTTCAGTTGCCTAGAAACCACATTCCAAAAGGACTAGTTCCGTTGGAAAGATTATTTGACAGAAATGATGTGGCAATGAAGGGTAAAGGGTCAATTGATGATGCTGATATAACTGAGTGCAATGTGGGTGCAAAAAAGGATCCAAAATATGTCAAGTTGTCAAGCAACCTGTCAAAGGAACAAAGGGATGAATATGTTGAGTTGTTAAAAGAGTTTTTTGATGTGTTTGATTGGACTTATGAATATCTCAGAACATATGACACAAGCATCATAGAGCACAATATCCCATTGAAGGAAGAGACCAAACCATTCAGGTAGAGGTTGAGACAAATAAAATCCTATGTTGTCGCCTGTTATGGAAAAAGAGGTAAAAAATATTTTTAGATGATAAAATTATTATTCCTTTGAGGTATTATGAATGGGTGGCCAACTTGGTCCTAGTGAGAAAAAAAATGGAGAAATCAGACTTTCTGTCGATTTTCAGAATCTGAACAGAAACTCTAAAAAGGATAATTACCCCTCGCCCAAGATGGAGCACATATTAAATAGGGTGACAGGTGCATCTACGATGTCTATGATTGATGGAATTTCTGGCTACAATCAGATCTTTGTCTTTCCAAAAGGTACAGAGAAGATAACCTTCACCATTCCTTGGGGTACATTCATGTATGCTAATATGGCCTTTGGATTGATGAACGTAGGGGTGACTTTTCAACGAGCCATGGACATAGCCTTTGTTGGAGATAAGGAAAAGTTTGTAGTTATCTATTTAGATGACATAAAAGTGTTCTCATAATCTGATAAAGAACATTATGATCATTTAAAAAAGGTCTTCTTGAAATGCAGAAAATTTGGTCTCTCTTTAAATACAAAAAAGTCATCGTTTTCCATGAAGGAAGTGAAATTATTGGGGCACATTGTGTTAGCTGAAGGGGTGAGGATTGGTTCCAGTAGGGTAGAAGCTATCCAAACCTTATCACTCTCTAGATCCAATAAGGAAGTTCATTCTTTCTTGGGAAAAATTAATTTTTTGAGAAGGTTTGTTTCAAATTTTGCTGAGTTGGTAAAGAACATTACAACCATGCTCAATTGGTCAAAGATCGCAAGTATTTCAGAGTTTATGTGCTTCATTCAAGAGTCATTGCAAATGTCCCTTCATCTTATTTGAAGAAAATTCTCATTTATCTTGACATAGACGGAAAAAGGAGCAAGTGGATTGCCAAAATCCTTGAATTTGAGCTTGAAATAAAGCCCACCAAATTGGTTAAATGCCAAGGTTTATCTAGGTTACTAGATGAATCTAATTGCAAAGATTTGGAGGTATAGCAGGCTGAATTGTTTGATAAAGGTTCTCAAGTCAACCCTCCATTGGCAAATTGCATCTATTACAAGGACATTATATTTTTTCTACATAAATTGCAGCCTCATGATGGTATGGAAAAGAACAAGGTGAGAGATTTAAAGCTCAAATCAATTAAATACTGTCTTATTGATCAAGTATTGTATTAGAAATATCCTTTAGGAGTTCTTTTGAGATGCCTAGACCCACGAGAATCCCAAAATATTATGTTTAATTTTAATGACAGTTTATGTGGGGGGCATCACTTTTGGAGAACCACTGCATATAAGGTTCTCAGGGATGGGTACTTCTGGCCTAGTATGTTCATCGATGTTTGTGCAAATATCAGATCTTGTTTAAAGTGTTAGAAATTCTCTGGAAATAAGCAAATCAATTATTTTCAATTGAAGCCTGTGGTAGCTTCAGGACCCTTTCAGCACTAGGGCCTGGATTTTATTGGGGAAATTCATCTTGCTTCTAGTGGTCATCATAGGTGGATCTTGACGGCCATAGATTACTTCACTAAGTGGATAGAAGCCATCCCTACAAGGAATGCTTCCCACAAGGTGATAATTGGCTTTGTTGAGGATACTGTCGTGAGGTTTGGTTGTCTGAACAAAATTGTCATTAATAATGCTGCTTCTTTCAAGGTTGAACCATTGATCCAGTTTTGTGAAAAAATTGCAATCACTTTTATTCACTCTACTCCTTACTATCCCCAAGGGAATGGACTAGTAGAGTCCTCTAACAAAAGACTTATAAATATTATCAAGAGACTGTTAGAGGAAAACAAGAAAGCATGGGATTCAAAGCTCAAATTTTCTTTGTGGGCTGATAGATTAACAATGAAGAGATCTCTTGGTGTCTCTCCTTTCTAGCTTGTGTATGGAGTTCAGGTCATCTTTCCTTCTCATCTTTCCTTTCCTGTGGAAAAATTCTTCCAAGACTATGAAGGGGAGCCTGATGATATGATCAGAAGAATACAACAACTGGTAGAAGTGCAATAGACTTGGGAGAAGCTACTAGATAAAGCACATGACCATCAACAAAAGATTAGGCAAGACTTCGACAAGAAGGTAAAGAAAGAGGATTTCCATCTATGAGATCTAGTGCTCAAGCAGGATGCACCAAAGAAAGATAAAGGAAATCACGGTAAATTTGAAGCCTTGTGGATCGGTCCCTTCAAAATTTATGAGGTATTTTCGAATAACACTTACAAGTTGTAGAATTTGGAGGATGCATAAGTTTTTGGTGGCCCTGTCAATGGGCATTTTCTAAAAAGTACTTTGCTTGAGCCATGAGTGGCTTTCCATGGCATTGTAAATATTTTTTTTCTTTTATTTTTTTTTTAATAAGTGACCCCATATCCCTAGGATAAGGCAATGAACCTACTTGTTCTTGGCAGCTCGCAGAGAGTATGCCATCCCCTGTGGAGCCAATGTTATCACACTAAGTTTCCTTGGGTCTTTAGCCCTTATTTTTAATTTTTCTAAACCTTTATATTTATTTATTTTGATTTGTTTCTTAAAGGTGTGATTTAATTAGGTTACCTTGATAAATAAAGGCTTAATTCACGACTCAAGTTTTGATCCTCACATAAATGTTTGGCCTAGGTTTATTTTCTTCGCTTATGTTTTGGCCCCCTTTTTTATTTGACACTAAGCTTGACTCACCCCACTACCAACTTGACTTGACATATCACTCTACTCACTCATGACTTCGTATCCTTTCCATGATGTCCCTTTGTCCTCTAAAAATGGTAAAATCAGTTTTTGAAAAAAGAGCGTTGCCAACTCACTAGGAGTTTCTGCAACGCACTCCCTCTCCTTCATCATAGTGTTGATTTCATCTCTGCCTTGTTTTCAACACCTTGGTTAGTTAAATGTTCCTTCGAGGATTTGATCTTTATGAGCTTGCTAACATTTTTGAAAGTTTTGAATGTTCAAAACTTGGCACTACAAAAACTACCATTTCGGACCAGTTAACAGTGGCACTATAGAATTGGATGTTGAGGTCTATTCGAAGGCCAAGTTGCTTGTGATAATCTCCTAAACATTCTCTGAAACTCTAATTTATCATCATTCTCTAGGTATTCCATGGTTTCCCTCATATGCATATCAATTTCAAGTAGTATTTATCATTCGGAGTTTTGGTAGCGATCGTGCCTGCAGAATTGGAGGAGGTCTCTTCCTTCACACTTTCCTATCAATCTTTCTTTCACCCAAACCTGCAGTCACCATCCCTTGGTTTTCAATTGTAATACATACATTTACCTTGCTCTGGATTTTTGAATACCCAAGAAAAATTAACCTATTGTATGTACGTTGTGCTACCTAAAATCATTGTTGAACTACGTTGCCTTTCCCCCTACTTCCTCTACCATTTGAATTGGAATATTTTATCCAATTTTCACAGACTATTGCAGTGATCTACTCCTTCATATTATTATTCCCCTGCTTTAAGATCTGTAAACATTTAAAGGGAGGGAAATTTGTAGCCCTTGGTTTCCTAATCTAGCGTTCATTATCAATTCCTTATTTAAGTCTGCCTCCTTTGTTTTCCTATCCATCACTGTGCCATAGCTTTTGACATTTCATACTAAACTATGGAGACACCTCAGAAGAGGAAATTGCATAAGGGAGCTACTGTGGTTAGAACTGAGACTGCAGATATGCATTTATTTGAGGCAGAGCCCATGGCTAGAGAAGTTTTTCAAAGGGTGGGTTTCCTTTATTTCTGTAAAAATATGCAGAGGGGTCATCCTAAGGTGGCAAGGCAATTTTCCTCACATTTTTATGGCCTGAAGAATAAGTTAGGGGACCTATACTTTGAGGTGTCTAAGACCTCTATTTCAGTAGCCACAGGGATTACTATCATAGGAGAGAAATGATTTAAATCCATGGATTTGAATGCAGCCTTTTCCAAAGACTTCCTTAAGCCATAATATCAAAATGACAACTTGTCCAAAGGAGTACCAAGAAGTCATCTAGTTGGAGAGTTTGATAAAATGTTTGAGATCATTCAAAGGTAATTCACATATGAGGGGAGGTTTAATACACTATACCAGTACCATATAAGGCTTCTGCTGCATTTTACTGGAAAATATGAAATGAACATTCCTTTCTATTTGTTGAGAAGCATAGGGAAAATGTAAGATAGAGTTCAATCCAAATCAAAGGCTATGGATAATAGTATTTTTCATTCTGGGTTGATTAGAATGTTGGATTTTGAAGAGATGAGAAAGAGAAACATCTCATGGGAACTATTTATTGCTTCTTCTGACATGAAATTGGACATAGAAGCCACTCCTCAGTCACAGATACCAAGTCCTTTGCCATCCACCAGTGCTGCTCCAACAAGAACCAACCAGAAAATAAAGAGTAAGGCCCCTACTCAAAACTAGGAGGTCATTAAGGAAGTTGTCGAAATAGAGAGGGAGGCCTACCATTCTCTATAGAGAGACCTTTCACCCCCTCCTGCACCAGAATTAGAAGAGGTCCCTTCCTCTACTAAAGACACAACCAAGAAAGGAAGGAAACTACACTTCTCTTCATCTCCTTCAATTGCTAGCACAAAGGTCAGAAAGCCTTTCATAGGGTCATCATCTCTCAAAGAGGTTGTTGAAGAACAAGTCCTACCAAAGGGTTCTATTATGAAGAAAAAGAAATATAAGGGCAAACTCATTGAGAATATTGTGGTTTCCATTCTAAAGAAAAAGAAAGATAAGGACAAACTCATTGAGAAGCATGTTGAGATGGAAGAGATAGTCTCTATGTAGCAGAAATATGAAGCCATGAAGAATCCAGTTGAGGCTGTCAACATCACCACTCCACCTAGCAACTAGACCTTCAAAAGATTGATTAGACAACTCAGGGAAGCTAGGAAGGAGATTGCCCACTTGAAATCAGAAGACCTATCTCATAAGATTGAGATGAAAGAGATCATGGATGGTTACATCCACACTCTTGATTTGGAAAGGTTTGTAGCTAGAACAACCCTTCCTCTCCATAAGAAGCTCAAGAACCTTTATAGGCAAAACAAAGACTTCCAGTCTTAGAAAAAAAAGCTCAAAGCATAGTTTCAAAAACTCAAGGATGATATGGCTCAAAGAAACTTGAATGTGTTGGTTGAAGCTGCTATTGAAAAGGAGAAACCGGTAGCCAAGAAAAGCATAGCTCCAGTGAAGAATACTATTACTACTAAAGGGAAGCATGCTAATGTGCCAAAGGGAAGTCCTCCTTCGACAAGAAGGATTTTCAGGTTGATGAAGTGATTGGTGAAAGGTGAGATCCATTTTTGAGAATGCCCCCTTTTTGCAAGGATAAGTGATTGAGGAAATATTACTTTTTTCCACCTATACAAGATTTATAGGCTTCTAATGCATATTTCTCAGGGTTTTTAGCGTTTTGCAAAGAGTTAATCTCTTCATCAGAAATAGCACATACATTCCATAGCACTATGGCGCTACAGAATTTCCTAAATCACATATACTATCAGTCTGTTGCCTAGAGCGCTACCTAATCTCCTAAGACTAGTGTAGCGATGGCACTGCTAACTTCCTAGGGTGCTACCAAATATGTTAAACAATGAAATTATGGTGCTACCTAATTTGTTTGAGGATGGGCACAGCACATTCAACAGGATCAGTTTAGTATTAGCGCTACCGAATTGCACGCAGATACATAGGCATGTGCTACCAAAATTAACACATAGAATGAATTTCACAGGCAGGTGCTACCATAATTTTAACAGAGGTCGAATTATGCATAGAGACACATAGGCTCAGTGCTACCCATTCTGCATGCCTATTTTAAGGGTTGTGCTACATAATTGCAGAGATTTTTTTGGAGGCACTACACAAGTTTGCTACCTAGAGAGCTACCAAATGACGCTACCAATAAGTACCCAAAATCAAGGGGTTCGAGTTATCATCCTTGTGAGTGGATGATGATGTGGAGAATGGATGAGATGGTAGCTGGTAGCATGATGACAATTTACAAGCCTCTGCATGACAATTGGCATGCAAGGAGATGTGCATCAAAGAAAATCAAGTTAGTTTAAAGTTGGTTGGATCAATGGCCAACATTTTCCTTTTTTATAACACAGTTGTTAGTTTAGTTGTTAGATGAAATAACTATTTGGAGAATTTCATGGGAGGAATGCCAGCTCGCACCTCCAGCTATTGATTTCCCTTTTTGTTATAAATATATAGTCTAAATTCTTTAGTAGGTTCAAATGGTTGAGCTAGGCTCCCTTATTGTAATATTTTGATGAAGCTACTGGTTAACTGGTTATGTACTTGATTTGAGACATCTTGATTAATAGAATTCAACTTTCTTATTCCATATTATTTGCCTCTGACACTGAAGTATTCATGATTGAATGATTCACATGAATTGTTGTAGTGGTATTATGATGAATGTTTGATTATAGTATTGTTATGATGTTCTTCAATTTCTTTAAACTTTGAATTCAAGAATATTTTGTGTTCGAGTTTTTCCTCCTTAGGTTGTTTGAAGACATGATGTCCATAGTAGACCTCTACATTTTCTTCACCAAAGTCTTCTTTCTAGTCACCTTTACTCCCACTTACTGACTGAAGTTGATCAAGACCCCAATTTCATGTGCATGCTAGCCCAGATTTCTAGGTTACAACATTATTATATTGAGTCTTATCCATTTCACCTCTTTAAAATCATTTACATTTACACATAACCTGATGGGTACTGGGCTTACCTTCTATGCAATTTGAGGGTGATTCCTAGTGCTAATAGGTATAATTCTATCCATCAACACATTAATACGATTTCTTAACTAATAATATTATATAAAGTAAATATATACAATTACAAGGTTTAAATAAAGCCTCGTGAAAATGATTGTTTTCAACTAATGGATTAAAACAAGATGAAAAATAAAAGGGAACTGTTTTTATACTATAAATGACGAAATAATAAACAATGAGTGAATAATATTATAAACGATATAACATTAATGGAAAAAGAATTTAACACTTAAATGATGTAATCATTATTTATTCGCAAATTAACAAATCAAATAAAATATAAACTAACTAACGTGACGTTGATCAACATTACTAAGCTAGATTCATCTTTATGTATTCATATAAGCTCCACTTAACCTGTTTCAAGTGTAAGCTCTCAACAAATGGTATTACCGACTACCGAACATTAGATGTAATCTCAAAATGCATAGATAGATGATCAGTCACAAATATCAACATAACCAAAATATAATGAACCAGGTAAAGAAAAACATAACACGAAAGGTTATATGCAGAAAATACTAAAGCTAGTTCAATACAAATAAAATTTCACATCTAGAAATTACATGAGAAACAAGGATGACATTTCACAGTCTACAAAAGGACGAAAGCCAAAGAGTAAACTGTATCTCATATATTTTCAAAAAAATAATTCCATCATATGGTCCAAGAGGAATCGCCCTTTATCACTGGGCAGGAAGTGATATTTAAACAAGTTCCTAGTTTGTTCCTCATATCGTGCAAGAAAGAGACAGATCTTCTTTTAAAAACGTTTACTAAAAGAAAATAACCAAAAAGATAATTTTGTTGGAATCTTATAATCCAAAATAATTACATATTTAAAACATTATTTTTTAAAAAACGAAATTAACAAGTCCATTATATGCCCAACTTATGACTCATTCCACTAATCATTTCACATAAACCTGTTGTTCAACTGAGACAAAGAAAACTAAATCTAAATTAGACAATAATCAAATAAAGAATCTAATAAATAATTTAAAAGAGAAGCTACATAATCTTTGATTCTGTAGCTGGTCTAAATAAAAACTAAATCAAAACAAATTCATTTAATATTCAAACAAAATCCAATCATGAATCATAATAAAACTATTTACTGATTAGAAACTTGAAAGAGAAACATCAGACAAATCTGAGCTTATAATAACATTGAAACTGGTGGAGTTTTTAATAACCACATTTCATGATCTCTTGAAACGCTTGTTGGCTCTGTGTGAATTCGATTGAATGCAAGATCTTAGATCATAGTTTTCCTTTTCAAGAACTGAGTTCCGAGTAATCACTTGATTAAACTATCACTGTAGGTAAGGGATGTCTCGACAGTATCTTTGGATCCAGTCAAAACAAATTTCAGAATATATCGGTTCTATATTCGATAATGGATGAGTATGATCTGTAGCAAGAGGTTCACCCCGTTCCATAATTTTTTTAGGGTCATATTGAATACTTGAGAAACCTTCTTATTCCTTTAAAAAAGGAGGCAAATTGGATACAAAATCGTATCATCAACAGAGATCCGATCTTCGACATTAATAATAGGGATAGGTTTTTCACCTTTGTGATGTCGATTCTCAATTGATTCTAGAAAGGAGTTGGTTGGATATTTTGTTCTTGAAATCAATATCTGGAACCCTCTGTGTTGTATGTATTTCATGTTTCTTGGTTTTAATTTCATTTATATCAACCAAATCTTCTCCAAGATGAGAAGTAACAAGGACCTTGTTCTTCAATTTAACTTTGGAGTTATATCGAACAATACAAAAACTCATATCATGTAACCATTACGAAAATATTGACTATCCTATAGTCTATTCATGAACCTACCTGAAAGTTTATCCATTAATATACAAGTGCACCTATTCACTATGCACTATCATATCAGTGTTATAGTTGACAACATTCTTGTTCATCGATATAGGTATAATTAGTTTACTACCTAAACTATTTCAACACCAATCTAATAATCACCATCATACTCGTTCTAGTATACCATACTATAACCTACAAAAATTCCATACATAACATGATCCTTAGCAATGGTATCTTCCTTATTATATACATCGCATATTTCTATCAAAGGGAGGGTTTACATATTAGGCTTGTATATCGTGATAACTCATTCATTGTAATGTGTCTATGTTTAATATTCCAACCAGTACTACAACAAGATTAACAATACAGTTAACGGTTGGTATCGTTGGGAATCCCCAATGATACCAGTCACTAATTCCGAGTTCGATAACAAGATGGAACCAGAAGGGTAAAACTCTTAACTAACGAGAGATGCGCGTGACTAAAAGAAAAATCATAACCCTAACTTGACCGGCATCACATCTCTGTAATGACTCGGTATGAAGTGGAAATAAAGGAATTGTCAGTCGTTGATTAAAACACTGTCTAAATCCATTTATGACTACCTGCGGCAGTACCTCCCTGGGACTGTCACTCGGCCATCGTGTCCAACCCAATCCGGCCACCTCCATCATTTCACATGGCGATGTAATATAGCGTAGCCCTCACTATACTCCTGTGACAAGGCCCGAGGTAACTCATTATAAATCTTCACTCCAGGGATGTCGAGGGTTTTTTCTTAGTGCGTTTTTCATTCTTTCGTTACAATCCGATGAGAAATGAACAACCCAGTCCTGATTAACAATGAAATGGGAGAGGATTTAGGCGGAATCGGTGCTCTTACTGCACATAAAAGGTAATCCTCTCATCTGACATACCCAATTTTTCACTGCAATAGGTTACTACTTCTATAAGAATTCCATATCGGTCTGCTTCTCTGGTTTTACAGTTCTCGAACTAGGATCTATAAGGATCCTTTAAATGTTAGCAGTTCCTGGTTATCTCGCTGTATTATCTCACCTCCGCCCGTAAGAAATGTTGTAAGTCCTAGGCCACTATTCAGTATTAAGGGTTTTCATTTGACCTTGTGGAGTTACCCATAAATATTTAGTATCATCCTGTGAGAGATATCCCACCTCTGTATACTGAAACTCCGTTTGGTAGTTCTCTCGCGGAATTCATAAGGCGACGAAGGTATTTTTGAGTGAGCATACGATCTAACCAACGTAGTTATTTTCTTTACGCGTTGTAGCCTCACCTTACCCACCAGTGAGACTGTTCATTCTCAGCGTGACTTGATGTAAGGAATAATGAAAAAACCATTGAGGTCTCGAGGACGCGAGCCATTAATTTCATATGCTATTGATTAAATAGTCGTCAAACTCCTGTGTGTTTTAACATTCAGTTAGCTAAATAGGTTGTCCTCCTAGTTCACGTCCTGCGCGCCAATTAAAGAATAGAACTCCACACAAATATGTGTTATCATTTGGTTTGATCCAAACTGCCATTGGGTAATCTTTAACCTTCTGTATGTAAAATTCCCTTAGTGAAATATAGTAAAGATGATCATTCCTTTTCTGACTATTGCATAAATTAATCTCTGTGTTTTAAGTGGCATAGGCATAAGTGTCCCCTGTACTAATGACCCTCAGTTCGAGAGGCTTGTGGTTTCTCCCGAATTAGATCTTACAGGGTTTAAGGAAAACATTCATTCGTAGATAAATCCAGAAAGGATAGGGTAAACGAATACTCATTAACCGTATCCTGGAACATGTCTTTACCTTTTCAAGGATTACAAATGTGGATGAAACTTTATGTTGATGGAAAATAAATCAAAAGTGCCCATTCTCTGTATACACACAGAACTGTATGTTGTTTAAGGATATTTTGCGGATTTACGAAACTTCTCAGTCACTGGGATTGTCTAACTTTTTCCCACTGTACAATTCATAAATCGTGCTCTATTCTTGTTTACAATTTCATCATTTTATTTATTTTCGGTTTAAAGAAGGAGGTCCAAATGCACTTATAAAGACGAGAGCATGATTTGCCTTTGGCAAAAACACACCCGCGATCTATGTGATTCTACAATTTCAATTCTGACTTGTGTTAGGAATTGGTTACCCTCTATATGGTTTAACTATGCTCTAGTTATTCACTTCATGTATTTTACTTTAGATTATTTGATTTAACTACCTATGTATTAAAGCATTATATTCAATTACAAAAACTAATGATGGGGCCCTGTCTTCTTTTGCAAGGGTACCCATTAGTCATTCCTGGGTCTACTCATCCCCTTTAGAGTGTGGACGAATCGCCACTTAAACGTTGGTGGGAAAACAAATTCTAACCCAGATATAATTTAAGTATCATTCACTTTCTTGATATTTAATATTTATTTTCATTCGATTACTTTAACACAGTTTACTGAATTTAGCATTCCCCTCTGCAGTATTAGATATTTAGAAGGAAGCAGATCAAGGGGATTGCCTTTCTTGAAAAAGGTATTTGAGTTCTGATTCTGGCGCTTGATTAAAATGCTCAGGTTCTATTTACTAGGGTTAAGGGATCCTTACCCTAGGATACTCTAGGGTAATAATTTTGAACCAGGGTTTCCTAGATGTACAAATCATTATGATTTAATTCTTATTGTGTAGACAGGTTATAGAAACCATTCGAATAAGTTATTAAGTAATATACAACTCCTGTAGCATATATTTTATACCATTGAAAATCTTTGTTTATAGAGCTGGTGTAATGTAAAAAGGATTGTTACCTTTCTTTGAGTTTTGTATGATATGTTCAATGGTAAATTTTTATTTCTGATGCAGTTAAATGATCGATAAGGTCTTTCTCTATATGCATACGATATATGTTTGTACATCTCCATGTATTTATGCATGCATCTCTCTCTCTAGATATATGTGTGTGTGTGTGTGTGTTTATATTCATCTCAAGATTATGATTGGTATCACAACAGTCCAATTTTCCTTAAGCTGGAATACATATATGTATATATCTACATGCATTTTAATGGTTATGATTAACACTGCAATCCTTCTATTTTCTGTAAGCTTGAATACATACACATATATACTTATTCAGATGCATGTAAAATATACACATGCATCTTCTATAAAAATAAGTCTTCACTTAAAGTTACCCAAAACCTACAACAGATCCAATATTCCTTATGCCCGATTATACATATACCCACATTCCTATCTATATACGTATAGTCCTAATTTCAATCAGCAGATAGAACTTACATTAACTTTACTAGTTCTGTTTAGTGAGAATATTTACATGGATGAATAATTATCACAAATTGATCTCATTTCTGTCAGTTAATACTCAACAAAATATTTAACAAGAGAACAAGTAGAGGTACATATCTGAATTTGAAGCTGGAACACAAATGGAACAACCAAGTTCCACCCAACCGTATAAAGGAACAGTGAAATTACGTGCTTCGTTCACCCCCTAGCCTGACCATGAGTCATAAGGGTGAATTGAAATGATCCTATTTGCTACAGTTGTTATTTCAGATCAAAAAATTCCCTTGCCTCACACCCCAGAGGTGTTCATAATAGCAAGTAATATCCTTTCTCCAACAGACTAAACAATGTCCCACCTCCACCATATCTTGTATATCATGAGCATCGTGTGTCTAGGTCTTTTTCCCTCCTTAGGAATTTTCGTAGCTTTACAAATCCTTGATTTTCAGGGGCTTCTAGTGGTCAAATTCCTCATTTTCCACTTGTAAAATTCATCTCTGAGGTAACTCAAGTCTGTTCCCCACTCATGGAGTCATGGCCAGTTGTTTTCAACCTAGTTGCTCCATTAGTCCTTCAACAATTAATATATAAAAGGATTTGTCTTTTACATGTGTCACAGTCAAAGAGTTAGTTGGGGAAATCAAATCTTTTCCCAACAGTCACAAATAATTAATTATTAATAATCAAATTCCAAATTTGGATTTGCCATAACTAGCAATAATTTTCCAAATACAAATTTTCCAAAAATGGAAATTTATTCCTAAGTGTACACAAACTTTAAAAAATAATTATTTTTGGGGATATTACATTCTCTCCCCCTTCAATACAACACTGTCCTCAATGTTCATTCCTCTCTCGAAATAGGGTTGGATAATATTTTTGCAAATCTTCCTCCTCTTCCCAAGTGGCCTCCTCAGGACTAAAGTGCTTCCATTACACTTTTACTTGGGCGACGACTCTGTTCTGTAGTATTGTTTCTTTTCTGTCCAAAATGCACAGAGTTCCACTTGAAACTCACCTTTTGGTTCCACCTATAGCATGTTCCAATCGATGATGTGAGTAGGATCATGAATATACTTTTTTTAACAAAGAAACATGAAAAACATTATGAACTTTTAAATTTGTTGGGAGTGCAAGTTGATATGCCGTGGGTCCAATTTGATCTTAAGATCTTGAAGGGGCCACAAAACCTGGGCGCCAAATTTGCACAGTTCCCTATCTTCAGTAAGATTCTCCTTTCTTTGAATTTCAAATACACGTGATCCCCAACTTGGAAGTCCTCGTGTCTCCTTTTCAAATCTATGTAGCTTTTATGTATGTCATGTCTCTCTTTTAAGTTTTGTTGTACCTTTCTTACCATTTTCTCTATTGCCTAGATCATTTCTCTATCAAATGGTTCATCCCAGATAATCGAAGTTGTACACTTTCTGTCTTACAGTACTTTGAAGGGACTCATCTTAGCTGACGTCTGATAACCATTATTGTACACAAATTCCACTAAGTGTAGGTATTTCTCCCACTTCGCTGGTTTCATCCTTATGTACATTCATAACATATCTTCCACAATCTGGTTCATTCGTTTAGTTTATCCATCCATTTGTGGATGAAAACTTGTGTTGAAATTCAGGTTAGTATTCAACCCTGCAAACAATTGTTTCCAAAACATTGATGTAAATTTGACATCTCTATCTGAAATCACCATTTTAGGAATACCTTGCAATCTAAAAATTTCCTTCATAAATATTTCAACAATGTTAATAGATTTACAAGTAGATTTCACATGAATAAAATGTGCATATTTTCTAAGTTTATCAATCACTACCATAATCGAATCATTTTGCTTTTGAGTTTTAGGAAAAACTATGATAAAGTCTAGTGAGATAATTTCCCACTTCCATTCTCGTATAGGTAGAGGTTGTAATAGGCCCACTGGATGTTGATGTTCAACCTTCACCTATTGACAATATAGGCATTTAGATAAGTATTCATTTGTCTCACCTTTCATGTTTGGCCAATAAAACAACTTCCTCAATGTTGTTACCATTTTCTGTTATCCGAGATCACCAGAATATGGCTTCTTGTGTACTTCATCCAAAATTGTTAGCTTTAATTTAGCAAAATCGGGTATGTAAAGCCTTTTTTTGAATCTTAGAAACCCATTTCTATCCAAACTCATATCTGTTATGTCCAAATTTTATGCATTACTTTGTAAATATGCTATTGTTTTGATGTATTTTTCGTCAACAACACTTGCAGATTTTATCCTTTCTTCAATGTCGTTATCTTCTCTACTAATACTTATCTCAAACAGTCTATGATTTCTTCTACTTAAGGCATTTGCCACCTTTTTGTTGATGTGTCTTACTTCGAAATCAAATTCACTCAAGAAGGTCAACCACCTTTCTTTCCTTCCGTTATGATCTGGTTGACTAAATTGGAATTTCACACCACTGCTAATTGTTGGATTACTTAGAGGGGGGGTGAATCAGTAATAGCATAATTATAATCCAAGTGTTATATCAATGTATAATTATTATCCAATAATGAGCAATAAGAAATGAACAATCACACACATACACAATACACCATTGTTTTACGTGGAAACCCAAATCGGGAGAAAACCACATAATGCTTTATCTTATATGTCTTGAAGAATTACATTCCTTGGAAGCACTAACTTCCTTTGTTTTCCAGCTAAAACTGGAAGGAGGCTACAACCCCCTAGTTTCTAAGGCTACAACCTAACTGAAGCTCCAACTCCCCAATTCTTTGGCTACAACCCCCTATGTTCTCCGGCTACAATCAGAAGGTGGCTACAACCACCTGTCCTTGCCCCGTCCAACCGCCCTAAAGTAGAAGTAGAATAATGGAACCACTATCACAATATCACTATAAACATGTACCAATAAACCTAAACCATGCATCAACCATGCATCAACCTGTACCTCAACCTATAATCAACCTGTACCATAAACAAGTGCATCAACCATGCACCAACTTGTACCGAACAATCTGTAATCAACCTGTACCATAAACAAGTGCAACCAAACATGTACCAAGTATGTACCAATCATGTGTGAAGTACTCATTAACTATGACTCATCAATATGTACCAACATCATCAACTATACACCTCATGTATTGGCCAACTCATCAACTACTTATCTCAACCATGTACCCAACTTGTACCTCAACCAAAATCCCTCATCAATTTCATCATCCAAATATGATTTGTAACTCTGTAATAGACCTAGTTTATATAATCACATACCTTCAAACCTTCCTTAACTTTAAAAACAAGAGACTAGCATTTTCATCAAACATTTCTTTAGTCTCACAAGTCTAGTTTTGGATTAGTCAACAACCCTAACTTGAAATAATCATAAGTTTGTACCTGTAATGAATAAGGATATTAAAATGATACACAATGTTATTCAGTGTGTTTTATGCAATTCCTCCAGGTGTCATTATTTGGAACCTCTCAAAAAAGTATTTATGGCAAAAATGGCACACCTTGCTGAATTCTGGCTTATTCTAGAGAGAGACCTTGTAGAGCGTGCCCTGCATGAAATGTTTGTTGAATTGATCTGAAAATATTACACAAGATACTACATACTGTACTGTAACCAACACATTTGGTATTACTGAATTTGGATCTTTTATGAAGAAGTTATGACGTTTTTACTCGAAACACCTATTTTTGACTAGTTTCAGGAGTAGCCACAAACCCTATTTTCCACGGAGTGTAACTCCAAAAATATAAAGACCCACAATATGAATTTTTTACCATAGATACTTGGATATGTTTCCTCAATGGAATAGAAATTTCACAGTCTGGATCATTCTAGAAAAAAAGTTATTGCGAAATTGGTGAGATGACCTGAAAAAAACATATCTTAGAAAGCATCATCAAAATAAATTATCCTTCCTTGAATTCCAACCTTCTTTTCTTCAATTTCCTTAGAAATTCAGCTTAGATATCCTTTGGTTACCTTAGAAACCTATAGGTATTCAATATTCTCAAGTGTATCTTAAATGAGAGAGCCTTGCCTCTTATTATACTCTCCAAGTAGCTTCCTTAAAAACATCTTTTAGGTCACTTTGCCCACTATCCTTATTTTAGGGTAAACCCACTTCTAATTTCTCCATTAAATTTATTATTGAATTAATTTATTTTAATTCACTTTGAATTATAGTACACTCATCACTTCACTTTATTATTTACCTTTTAAAATATCTTAAACCACTTTGACTACTTTGACCTTTTGGGGCTTTTAGATGACATATGAGGGTTCTCCAACTTTGTAAGGCCATAACTCTCAAACCGTGAGGAGTTATGTGACATTCCACATACCACCAGAAATGGAATGATATGTATTATCCATATAGAATAGTATTACCTGGAAATATATGAAAATGCGTACCATTATCCATCAAATAAACTTGGATCAATTACCCAAACCGGGGTTCTCCAACTTCTCATGGCCATAACTCTCTAACCGTGAGGATTTATATGACATTCCACATACCACCGGAAATGGCATGACAAGAAATATCCATCTATGATAGTTTCACTGACAAATTCACTGGTGTTCATCTCATTATTCCACAAATAAGCATGGGTTCTCTAACCATACTAGGATAACTTAATCTGCAAAGCATCTTCGTGTGAAGGGTTTCACCATAAGGGGACCAATTTGGAGTTCATCCATTTATACTTATTATCAACCATGAAAAGAAAATAAAGAGTCATATTTACATAAAAAAATCTTGGGTCCATTACCCAACCTTTGTGCTATGGGGATTTCTTCAAAGGTTGACATCAATGAAAGCCAACCTTAATCAACAATCTTCCCCTTTGGCATTGATGGAAACACTCTGATGCAATACTGGAATCATATCGCTCATGTTCACCATGGAACCATGCCTCTATCCTCTGCATTTGATAAATATCTCCGCCTTTGTCATCAATGGCAAAGGCATCTTTCCATCTGGGGTTACTCCCCCCAACTGAGCTGTCCTCTTATGGTGCTTCCTCATGTAAATATAAGACATATAAGATAAGAATTTAAAAAGAATTCATTTTGGAGTATAAATAACTCCAAGTCTCTGGCGAATATATTCAAAGGATTCCCGTGGAAGTGGTTTTGTGAAGATGTCTACCACTTGTTCTTTTGTGCCCACATACTCAACTTTGATGTTCTTTTCTCCAACTTGCTCCCATAGAAAGTGATACTTTATTGGAATGTGAATCGTTTTGGAGTGCATCACTGGGTTCTTCGATATACTGATGGCACTTGTATTATCACAATAGATTGGAATGGACTCATCATACTCAACCTGTATATCTTTCAGAGTTTTTTTTATCCAAAGAACCTTTGTACAACATGATGTTGCTGCAATATACTCTGCCTCAGATGTAGATAAATATACTGATGATTGTTTATTTCTTAGCCATGATACTAAACACTCATCAAAGTAGAATGTTGCTCCACTGGTGCTTCATTGGTCATCAATACAACCTGCCCAATATGCATCTGTGTAGGTAATAAGTGATATATCCTTTCCTTTTGGATACCATAATCTAAACTCTTATGTTCCTTTGAGATATCTAAAAATCGTCTTCACTGCTAACACATGTGTCTCCTTTGGTGTTTCTTGAAATTGTGCCACCTGTCCAACTGCCTGGATTACATCTGGTCTAGATTCTTTCACATATAGTAGGCTTCCAATCATTGACCTGTATTTCCTCCGATCTGTAGATTTCGAATCATCATCTTTTCTCAACTTGCAATTGGTTTGCATGGAAGTGATAACTGGTTTGCAATATTCCATTCTAAACCTCTTTAGCATTTATTTGATATACTTGGTTTGAGAAATAAAGATTCCTTGGTTGCTTTGACGTATCTGAAGTCCAAAAAAGAAGGATAGTTATCCAAATAACAACATTTCAAATTAATTATGCATATCTTTTGCAAATTTTTGGCTTAACCTGTCATCATCACTACAAAAAATAATATCATCAACATAAACTTTAATTAATAAAATATTACCTTCACTTACCTTGATGTATAGGTTGTTGTCTGCACTTCCTTTTCTGAACCCTTCCTGCTGCAGATACTTATCCAGTTTAGAGTACCATGCTCTAGGAGCTTGTTTTAGACCATACAAGGTCTTCTTTAATTTACACACATAATATGCATTCTCTGAAAACTGAAATCCTTCTGGTTGTTCAATGTAGACTTCTTCTTCAAGTTCCCCATTTAGAAAAGATGATTTTATGTTCATCTGATATACTTTAACATTTTTGGAGCATGCATAGGCTAAAAGCAACTGGATTGCTTCCATTGTGGCAACTAGGGCAGATGTCTATTCAAAGTCGATTCCTTCAATCTGTTCATATCCTTTACATACCAATCTAGCTTTGTTCCTTGTAACTTGTCCATCTTCATTTAATTTATTCCTGAAAACCCATTTTGTGCCGATCAGATTCTTATTCTTTGGTCTTGGAACTAGTTTCTAAGTGTCATTTTTCTCTATTTGATCCAATTTTTCATTCATGGCCTTATTCCAAAATTCATCCTTGTTGGCTTCTTAAAAAAAGTTTGGATCAATTGTAGGTAAAAGTGCTAGGTCTATTTGTTTTGGTGAACAAACTTTTCTTCTAGTCTCAACTCCTGCATCTTTGTTTCTAATAATCTGATCTGAAGGATGATCCTTCTATACTTGTTTGCTAGGTGTCTTTGGAGATACTTGTTGAACTTTCTCTTCTATTTCTTTCGGATTCTCTTTATCTTCCTCTTCTACTTCATATTCTTCTTCTTCTTAAAAAAAAATTGTTCCATTGATTTGTTTTCTTCTTCCTTTGATTCCGGTCTGCCTGTTTCATCAATTGTTACATTGATGCTTTGCACAACTTTGTTCAATCTTAGATTGTAAAACTTGTATGCTTTCCTTGTACTTGAGTAACCAATAAGTACTCTTTTGTCCACATGAGAGTCAAACATTCCCATTCTGCCATCTTCTTTTTTGATGTAGCATTTGCTTCCAAAAACTCTAAAGTGATTCACATTTGCTGGTCTTCCTTTCCATAGCTCGTAGGGAGTTTTAATAGTGTTTTTTTTTTAGCATTACTCTGTTTTGAATGTGAATTGATGTATGCACTGTCTGTGTCCAAAATATCCATCAATTTGGAATTCATTAGCATTGTTCGAGACATTTCTTGTACTGTCATGTTCTTTCTTTCAACAACTCCATTCTGTTGAGGTGTCCTAGCAATAGAGAATTGACTTTTTATTCCATGATTCCTGCAATAGTCCATAAAGTCCTTTGACGTGAACTCTCCTCCATTAATAGATTTCAAGCATTTGATTCTTGAATCCATCTCATTTTCAACCATTTCCTTGTAGATATTAAAGTTTTCAAAAGCTTATGACTTGTTCTTGAGAAATCAAACTGCAGTCATTCTTGTATAATCATCAACTAATAACATAAAGTATCTATCACCTTTTAAGCCCTTTGTTGTAGTTGGTCCAACTAGATCAATATGTACAATTTACAGTGGTCTTGTTGTTGAATATTCCTTTGATTTGAACCTGGTCTTTGTTTTATTTCCTGTTTGACAATGCTTGCATAAAGTGTTGGTTCGTTTCGTGATCCGGGGCATTTCTCTGATTGCTTCTCTTTTGCTGACTTTGACAAGGTTATCAAAATGCATGTGACCCATTCTTTTGTGTCATAGCCAACTTTCATATTTCCTTCATAGACAACATTTTTCATTTCCAATTTCACTTAACAAATATATGTTGTTTGAATTTCTTGAAGCTGTAACGACCAATTTCCCTGAAACTTCTCTTCTTATTTCACACTTTTGTGAATAGAAAGTAACTTTATGACTTTCGTCACACATTTGACTCACACTTAGAAGATTATGTTTCATATCTTTTACCAGTAGAACATTTTGTTCCTTTTTATTCTTGTTCCCAATTTAGATTGTGCCTTCTCTAATGATTTTGGCTGAACTATCATTTCCGAAGGACACTAATCCATTTCTTTCCTTTCACAATGTAAGAAATTTGTCTCTATCACCTTTCATGTGTTTTTAACACTCACTGTAAACATACCAACCATGTTTCTTCTGCTTATCTTGTAGAGAGACTATGCATTCTTCATTGCTATACTCATCTTACTTTCTTATCCATGTCGTTTTCTGAGGTTCTTGTTTGTGACTGTTGTTATTCTTTTGAGGTTCTTTAGGAGGGACTGTCATTCTACAATTTTTGTTCACATGTCCAAAATTGTTACATTTGTAACATTCCACTTCAGTGCTCAAATGTTCAAACCCGTTGTAACTTATTCTTTGTGTTTCATTAGGTATTCTTTAGTAACCCCTTTGTGTATGACTCTCAAAGTTGTTATTGTTCATGTTGTTAGCTCTTCAATTCATAGCTTTATGTCCAAAATTATTACATGCATAATATAAACCAAAAAATATAGTTTGATATGTGGGAGTTGAATATCTTCTGAAAGAAGGTGCTCTTATGAATCCTTCTTCTTCTTGAGGCTTATATGTCTGTTGTTGATTCTGAAATCTGAATCTTCTTGGTGGAGGAGTGTCCCTGTTATCTTCCTTGTACATTTTTCTATCCTCTTTGATTGTTTCTGCATAGCTTTTTGGATTTGTTTCTTGCTCTGTTGTTTTGGAGCTTGATCCCTTTTCTGTCTAAATGTATCCAAGTCCAAACTTGTCAAGATGATATTTTTGACTGCTGAATATGTCATCTAGAACTTTTGAGCTATTTTGCATATTTTTCTTTTGAATATCTTTTCTTAGTGTGACAATCTCTTCTTCCAAGTTTCCAATGATCTTGTCATTTTCTTCTAGTTGTTCTTTGAGTGTTTCTTCAATTCTTTTATCTTCCTCTATTTGAACCTTCAATCTTGTGATCATTTGTTCAAGTTCTTGAGTGTCCTTTTTCTTGTCTATTTCTACTTGTAGTTTTTTGTTTTTCTTCTTTTCTCTTCTGATAACTTCTATGGCACACATTAATTCTTCTCGATAGTCAACTTTTGCCTCTTCAATTTTGTCTTCGACTTCTTCATATCCTTCTTCGACTTCTTCATATTCTTCTTCAGAGTATTCTTTGTCAGAATCTTTTACTTCCATGAATAGAACTCTTCTCGTCTCACTGTCGCTGATTTCATCTTCATATGATGATGAGATGTCTTATTTGATGCATAAGATTTTCTTGAAATCTTTGTTTGTAGTTCTTTTTCCTTTATATGTGTGTTTGCCTTTTGAGTAACCTTCATCATTTCTCTTTTTCTTATGAGGACATTTTTAAAAAAAATGACCAATACCATCACAATTAAAACAAATTAAAGGAAGCTTACCTCTATTCCTACCATTGGTTCCCTTTTTCAGTCTTTTGATGAAGTTGGCCACTTCATCATCATCCTCGGATGCTTTGAAGGCTACTTATTTTACATCTAGATTTTCCTATTCAGTTATCATTTCATATGCTGTGAAGATTACATGCAGTTCGCCCATGCTTATTGAGTTCATATCCTATCTTTCTTCTAGTGTTGATATCTTAGGGTTGAATCTCATAGGAAAAGATCTTAGTACCTTTTGAACAATTATAGATTTTTTGATTTCTTCTCCCAATCCTATGATTGCATTCCCTGTTTCGTCAACTCTTAAGAAGTAGACTACAATATTCTCATCTTCCTTCATTTTTAGTTGTTCAAACTGACTTCTGTAAGTTGGAAGTTTTGTTGCTTTGAATTTTGTATCTCCTTCATAAATATTTTGAAGCTTGTCCGAAATCTCTTTGGTGGATTTACAATGTGCAACTTTGGTGAATATTGTTTCTCTGAGACCATTCAAAAGTGCATTTGTAGATTTGGAATTATTCTGACCAAGTTTCACTTCTTTTTCATTTGTTGGTGAAACTGTTGGTACTATGTATCCATCTACAATTGATTTCCAAATTTCAAACCCCTTTGCTTCTATATATGTCTTCATCCTTATGCTACAAAAAACATACTTTTGTCCATCAAAGTGTGGTATTCCATTTTTATATGAGTTGTTAGTCTCCATGATCTACCTTTCAGTGATTAAACTAATTTCTAAAGGAACCTGCTTTGATACCAATTGTTGGATTACTGAGGGAGGGGTGAATCAATAATAGCATAATTATAATCATTTTTCTCCAAATAATCCAAGTGTTATATCAATGTATAATTATTATCCAATAATGAGAAATAACAAATGAACAATCACACACATACACAGTACAACAATGTTTTACGTGGAAACCCAAATTGGGAGAAAACCACAAAATGTTTTATCTTATATGTCTTAAAGAATTACAGTCATTGGAAGCATCAACTTCCTTTGTTTTCCAGTTGCAGCTAGAAGGAGGCTCCGACCCCCTAGTTTATCAGGCTACAACCTTAGGGAAACTCCAACTCCCTAATTCTCTAGATACAACCAAAAGAAGGCTACAACCCATTATGTTCTCCGGCTACAACCGGAAGGTGGCTACAACCACCTTTCCTTTCCCCATCCAACCGCCCTGCAGTAGAAGTAGAATGATGTAACCATTGTCACACTGTCACTGTGAGATATACCATTGTAAACATGTACCAATAAACCTTAACCATGCATCAACCATGCATCAACCTGTACCTCAACTTGTAATCAACCTATATCATAAACAAGTGCATCAACCATGCACCAACCTGTACCAAACAATCTGTAATCAACCTGTATCATAAACAAGTGAAACCAACCATGTACCAAGTATGTACCAATCATGTGTCAAGTACTCATCAACTATGAATCATCAATATGTACCAACATCATCAATTATACACCTCATGTATGTGCCAACTCATCAACTACTTGTCTCAACCATGTACCCAACTTGTACCTCAACCAAAATCCCTCATCAATTTCATCATACAAATATAATTTGTAACTCTATAATACAGCTAGTGTATACGATCACATACCTGCAAACCTTCAGTGACTTTAACAACAAAAGACTAACATTTTCATCAAACGTTTTTTTAGTCTCACAATACTAGTTTTGGATTAATCAACAACCCTAACTTGAAACAATCATAACTTTGTACCTGTAATGAATAAAGATATAAAGCTGATACACAATGTTCTTCAGTTTGTTTTAATCAATTACTCCAAGTGTAACTACTTGGAACCTCTCAGAAAAGGAGTTATGGAAAAAATGGCACATCTTGCTGAATTCTGGCTTATTCTAGAGAGCGACTTTTTAGAGTGTGCCTCACACGAAATATTTGTTGAATTGATATAAAACTGTTTCATAGAATACTAAAGCCTTTATTATAACTGACACATTTTGTATTACTAAATTGGGATCTTTTATGAATAAGTTATGATGTTTTTACCCGAAACACATGTTTTTGACTAGTTTCAGGACTAGCCACAAACCCTATTTTCCACAGAGTGTAACTCCAAAAATACAACGTTTCACAAGATGATGTTTTTACCACGGATATTTGGATATGTTTCCTCAATGAAATAGAAATGTCATGGCCTGAATCATTCTATAAAAAATGTTATTGCAAAAATGGTGAGATGACCTAAAAAAAACATACCTTAGAAAGCATCATCAAAAGAAATTATCCTTCCTTGAATTCCGACCTTCTTTTCTTCACTTTCCTAAAAAATTAGGCTTAGATATCCTTTATTTACCTCAGAAACCTATATTTATTCAATATGATCAAGTTTATATTAAATGAGAGAGCCTTGCCTCTTATTTGTACTTTCCAAGTAGCTTCCTTAAAAACATCTTCTAGGTCACTTTGCCCACTTTCCTTATTTTAGGGTTAACCCACTTTTAATTTCTCCATTAAATTTATTATTGAATTAATTTATTTTGTATTCACTTTGAATTATAGTACACTCATCACTTCACTTTATTATTTACCTTTTAAATTCTCTTAAATCACTTTGACTACTTTGACCTTTTGGGGCTTCTAGATGAGATATGAGGGTCCTCCAACTTTGTAAGGCCATAACTCTGAAACCGTGAGAAGTTATGTGATGTTCCACATACCGTCAGAAATGGGATGACATGTAATATCCATATAGAATAGTATTACCAGAAAATATATCAAAACAAAAACCGTTATACATCAAACAAACTTGGGTCCATTACTCAAACCTAGGTTCTCCAACTTCTCATGGCCATAACCCTCTAACTGTGAGGAGTTATGTGACATTCCACATACCATCGAAAATGAAATGAGAAGAACTATCCATATAGGATAGTTTCACTAATGAATTCACTGACGTTCATCTCATTATTCCACAAATAAACATGGGTTCTCTAACCATACTTCTAGGATAACGCAATCCACAAAGCATCTTCCCGTGAGGGCTTTCACCATAATGGGACCACATTGGAGTTCATCCATTTCTACTTATTATCAAACATGACAAGACAATAACAAGTCATCTTTACATCAAACAATCTTGGGTCCATTACCGAACCTTTGTGATACGAGGATTTCTTCAAGGGTTGACATCAATGACAACCAACCTTAATCAACACTATTATCGGTTAGCAACATAATTTTTCTTCCCATTAAGTAGTGTCACCACATTTTTAGCGCATCAATTACAAATTCTAATTCCAAGTCATGTGTGATGTAGTTTCATTCATTCTCTTTTATTTTTTGAGACTCGTAACAAATAACATGCCCTTCTTGAGTTAGGACACCTCCCAAACCTTCTTTGCTCGCATCCACACATATTGTAAAGTCTTTATCAGGGTCTTCTACCCTTAGAATAGGTGTGATCATTAACAATTCTTTCAGCTTGCTAAAGTTGTCTTAGAATTTCTGTGTCCAGGTAAACTTTATTCCCTTTTTTTGTAGGGATGTGATTGGGTATGCAATCTTAGAGAACCCCTTTAAAAATTTGCGGTAGTAACCAATAATTCCCATCAATGACTGGATGTACACCACATCCTTAGGGATAGGCCATTCCATGATCGCTCTTATCTTCTCTGGGTCAACAACAATACCTTCTTCAGATATTACATGTCCTGGGTACTATATTATCTTTTGGTAGAAGGCACATTTGTAAAATCTTGCATACAAATTGTGTTTCCTTAAGGTCTGCAATACTATCTTTAGATGTTCTTCGTGTTCTTCTTCAGTTTTTGAATAAACTAAAATGTCATCAATAAATACCAAAACAAATTTATCCACATATTGACTGAATATGTTATTCATTAAACACATAAATGTCATTGGTGCATTAGTGAGACAAAATGAAATACCAACAAAATCATAATGTCCATATCTTGTTCTAAACGTTGTTTTACTTATATCTTCATCCTTTATTCTGACCTGGTGATAGCCAGATCTTAAATATAACTTAGAAAAAATATTTTCCCTTCCCACTTGGTCAAACAGATCATTAATTCTGGGTAGAAGATACCTGTTCTTAATAGTCATTTTGTTTAACTGTCGATAATCAATACATAATATTAAAGTCCCATCTTTCTTTTTAACAAAAAGGACCGATGCTCCCCAAGGTGAGACACTTGGTTTGATGTATTCCTTGTCCAAAATTTCTTACAGATGAATTTTCAACTCTGTCAATTCAGGTAAACTCATTCTATAGGGTGCCTTAGATATCAGAGTTGATCCAGGTAGTAGATCGATAGAGAAATCTATCTCTCTTCTTGGAGGAAGTTCTGGTATTTCATCCACAAATAAATCTCTAAACTCATGTAAGACGGTAAAATCTTATAAGCTGGGTTTATCTTCCTTTTATAATAGACTTGTCACTTGAATAACATAAATATGACAACCTTTATTCATGCATTTATTAAACTCCATGGATGAAATTTGCCTAATTGAGACTGGTTTTCTGATGCCTTGTATTGTCCTAACTGTGTTTTTTTCATCTCTGTAAGTAAGTTATTTTTCGTAAAAATCCAAAATTACTTTATGTTTCTTTAACCAGTGCATTCCAATGATTATATCATACGATCCCAAAGGTAGAATATTCAGATTTAACTTTGTATTTTGACCATCTAAACTGAGTTCACAATCATAAATGAAATTTGTTACTTTTCTCTTAGTCCTTGTTGCTAGATGTACTAACAAGGATTTAGTATGCTTTACTTGCTGAAGATTTTTTGAATCAACTAAACAAGGAGCAACATAACTCAGAGTAGCCCCTAGGTCAATTAAAATAGAAATACGATTATTATTAATTTTACCTTCAACCTCCACTATAGTGGATTGATGATCAGCTTGTCGACCATCTACAACTTCATTAATTTTATGTACGCTTCTTCCCACATCTCCTACTGTAGAGACCTCTTGCAAGTTACGAACTATGGTCCTTGCCTCATAAGTTAAACATGGATAGTTCCTCCTTAAGTGAGGTTATCAACATTCCCATCATTTTAACAGTTCTTTGGGGTTGCCCCAAATTTATTGGTTCCCACATTAACTGATCTACCTCCCCCTTGGGTGGTTTGGTTATTAGAATGAAAATATTTCCTTTGGAAATTCTTTGCCACATTCTAGAAATGGGTTTGTTGGAAGCCTTTCTTCCATTGATTCATTATGTTTTTCTTCTTTCCTTCCAGGCCTTAGGGATTTCGGACTGCTGTTTGGACTGATCATAGCACATCTAAGCCTTTCTAAAAACTTTTCTTAAGGTCTTGGGATTTTCGAATTCAATTTTGTCCTTATAGGACTCTGGTAGGCAGCTTAGGAATCACTGGATTTTTACTTTGTATTCCCTGATGTAGGGCACAAATCTTAATAATTTAAGGTATTTGTTTATTAGGTCGTCCATAGTCATTTTTCTGAGTCTTAGCTCGTCAAATTTATTGGTCTTTCTTTCATAATAAATTTCTGATAAATACGGTTCCTTGAAGTATTTATTGAAATCCGACCATTCCATCTGTTTCTCCTTTAAACCCTTGGCCAACTTCAGGTCATGCCACTGAATACTCGCCTTTCCTTTTAGGTTATAAATGGCCATTCTGACCTTCATGTTACTGGAATAATTATAAATCTGGAAATACTTTTTTATATCCAGTAACCATACTTCAGCCTCCTCCCCTGTCCTTGATTCTCCGTCAAAGGTGGACGATTTGATCTTCTTGAATTCACCCTCCAGGTGGTCCACCCATTTTATTTTCCTTCCTATGGCTATTTTATTTTCTGTTCTTGGTGTGCCTTCGAAAGAACTATTCTCGTTTTCTACTTCAGGACCAAATTTTTTGGAGGCTCTTTTGCTGACCTCTTCTTCCTTGTCATTGTATTTTGGGATCTTCTTTGTTTCTATGTTGCACAATAGTACTTCATTTATTTACTGCTGGTCTTCATGTGCCTTGTTCTGTTTCTTATTATCTTCCTTAAAAACTTGCAGTTCCAAGATAAGGTTCCTCATTGTTTCCAGAACCTGGGTGGCTGAACTTCCTTCACTATTCTTCCCATTCTCTTTAGGAAGTCCTTGATCGAGATTCTCCTCAAGTCTAATCTCCTCTTCGTTCTATGCTGCCATTATCACAATAGAACAAAAAAATAGTGTTTGTAACAGTAAGCATTTTTGTTAGTTTTTCTTTAAACAGAATAAAATATACTAAACTAATTTTGGCCTTGCTTTGAGGTCCAAGTGTTGTAACCTTCAGATCTGATACCATATGTAATGTACCCCAAAATTACCAATAATTTTTTTTTCATTAGGGACATTAAATCTCATTTCACCTTCAATATTTGTTTATAAAACAACCTTTAAATATATGCAGAGTAATTCTTCCATTTCTATTGTCTTCTGAAATACTTACGCTTATCTTTATAGATACAAAGGAAATGTTATGTAGACTAACTTTAACTTTGGATTTACATCAAATGATACAAAAACTCATATCGTGTAACCATTACGAAAATATTGACTATCCTATAGTCTATTCATGAACCTACCTGAAAGTTTATCCATTAAGATACAAGTGCACCTATTCACTATGCACTATCATATCGGCCTTATAGTTGAAAACATTCTTGTTCATCGATATAGGTATAATTAGTTTACTACCTAAAATATTTCAACCCCATTCTAATAATCACCATCATACTCATACTAATATACTATACTATAACCTACAAAAATTCCATACATAACACGATCCTTAGCAAAGGTATTTTCCTTATTATATACATTAGAGATTTGTATCAAAGAGAGGGTTTACTTATTAGGATTTCATATTGCGATAACTCATTCATTGTAATGTGTCTATGTTTAATATTCTGACCATTATTACTATAGGATTAACCATATAGTTAACAGTTGGGATTGTTGGGAAGCCCCAACGATATCGGTCACCAATTCCGAGTTCGATAGAAAGCTAGGACCAGAAGGGTAGAACTCTTAACTAACGAAAGATGGGCATGACTAAAAGTAGAATCATAACTCTAACTTGATTGGCATCACATCTTTGTAATATTTTGGTATGAAGTCAAAATAAAGGAATTGTGAGTCATTGATTAAGACCTTGTCTAAATCCATTTATGACTACCTGCGAAGGTATCTCCCTGGGACTGTTGCTCGGCCACCGTGTCCAACCCAATCCGTACACCTCCATCATTTCACATGGTGATGTACTATTTTGTATCCCTAACTGTACTCCTCTGACAAGGCTCAAGGTAACTCATTTTAGCCCTTCACTCCAAGCATGTCAAGGGTTTTTCCTCTGCGCATTTTTCATTCCTTTGTTATTGTCCGGGGAGAAATGCACAACTCAGTCCTGATTAACAGTGTGATGGGAGAGGCTTTAGGAGGACTCAGTGCTCCTACTACACATAAAAGGTAATCCTTGCAACCAACATACCCAAGTTTTCACTATAATAGATTACTACTTCTATAAAAATTCCATATCAGTCTGCTTCTCTGGTTTTATAGTTCTTGAACTAGGATCTATAAGGCTTCTTTAGATGTTAGCAGTTCCTTGTTATCTCACTGTATTATCTCACCTTGTCCCGTAAGAAATGTTGTAAATCCTAGGCCACTATTCAGTCTTAAGGGTTTTTATTTGACCTTTTGGAGTTACCCATAAATTTTTGGTATCATCTTGTGAGAGATATCCCACCTCTATATACTAAAACTCTATCTGGTATTTGTTTGGAGGCATTCATAAGGTGACGAAGGTATTTGTGAGTGAGAATATGATTTAACCTGTGTATTTATTTACTTTACGCATTGTGGATTCACTTTACCCACCAGTGAGAATCGTTCATTATCGGTGTGACTTGATGTAAGGAATAATGAAAAAATCCTTAAGGTCTCGAGGACGCCAGATATTAGTTTCATATTCTCTTGATTAAACAGTCGTCAAAATCCTCTGTGTTTTAACATTAATTTATCTAAATAGTTTGTCCTCCTAGTTCACGTCCTATGTGCTAATTAAAGAATAGAACTCCATGCAATGCATGTTACCATCTGGTTTTATCCAAACTTCCATTGGGTAATATTCAACCTTTTGTATGTAAAATTCCCTTAGTGAAATATCGTAAGGATGATCATTCCTTGTCTGACTGTTGCATAAATTAATATCTATGTTTTAAGTAGCGTAGGCATAAGTGTCCCTTATACTAACAACCCTCGGTCTGAGATGTTTGTGGTTGATCCCAAATCAGATCTTACAGTGTTTAAGGAAAACATTCATTCGTAGATAATTCCAGAAAGGATAGGGTAAAGGGATATTTATTAATCGTATCCTAGACCATGTCTTTACCCTTTCAGGGATTACTACTATGGATGAAACCGTATGTTGATGGGAAATAAATCAGAAGTGCCCATTCTCTATATACACATATAATTGTACGCCCTTCAAGGATATTTTGCAGATTTACGAAACTTCTCGGTCACTAGACTTGTCTAACTTCTTCCCACTATAAAATTCATAAATCGTGCTATATTCTTGTTTACAATTTGAAAATTTTATTTATGTTCAGTTCAAAGAAGGAGGTCCAAATGCACTGATAAAGAGGAGAGCATTATTTACCTTTGGCAAAACCACACTCGTGGTCCGTGTGATTATACAATTTTGATTCTGACTTTTTTTAGGCATTACTTACCCTTTGTATGGTTTAACTGTTCTCTAGTTATTTACTTCATGTATTTTCCTTTACATTATTTGATTTAACTACCTATGTATTAAAGAATTATATTCAGTTACAAAAACTAATGATGGGGCATTGTCTTCTTTTGCGAGGGTACCCATCAACCATTCCTGGGTCCACTCCTCCCCTTTAGACTATGGACAGATCGTCACTTAAACATTGGTGGGAAAACTGCTTCTAACCCAACTATAGGCTAAGTATCATTCACTTGCTTGATATTTAATTACGCCGAAAGGCGTACACCTATTGACAATGGGCAGATTTAATAGGGGTTTAATGCTTAATAAGTTTTCTATGGACAGGATTAAATATGGCTGGAATATTCTTAGTAGTCACACAAAATAAATGGTTGTGATTTCAATCATTAACTTCCTAGCTATTATAAAGACATCCATTTATGTGTTTACTTTTTTACATTTACCTAATCATATTTAAAAATTACTTNTTCGGCGTTCACCAACAACTATTTAGCTGTTGTGCTAGTATTTATTTTCATTCGATTAATTTAACATAGTTTACTGAGTTTATCATTTCCCTTTCTAGGATTAGATAGTTTGAAGGAAGTAGATCAAGGGGATCACCTTGCTCGAAAAAGGTATTCGAGTTCTGATTCTGGCACTTAATTAAAATTCTCAAGTTTTGTTTACTAGGGTTAAGGGATCCTTACCCTAAGATACTGTGCTGTAATAATTTTGAACCAGGGTTTCCTGGTTGTACAGATCATTATGATTTAATTCTTATTGTGTACACAGGTTATGAAAACCATTCGAATAAGTTATTAAGTAATATACAACTCCTGTAGCATGTATTTTATACCATTGAGAATATTTGTTTATAGGGCTGGTGCAATGTAAAAAGGACTATTAACTTTATTTCACTTTTGTATGATTTATTTAATGGTAAATGTTTGTATTCTCATGCAGTTAAAGGACCGATAAGGTCTTGATGTATATGCATTGTAATGTTCCCCAAATTTACCAATTTAAAAAAATAAAATTAGGGATTCTTAGAGTTGATCATTCATCATTCCAACCTTTCAAGAGTTCATTCACTATACTACATAACTTACACATACTATTTCTTGTCACAGGTGCAAGTTACTTATATGTATTTATCAAACAATTAATACAACCCTATTCTCAACAACAGGGTGAAATAGCAACCTAATAACTAACAATTATTTCCCTTCAAAACTTAATGCTACATGTATAGCACGATCATATATATATAACTTAGAATTTTCATTTAATTTGCATAAAAAGATTATCTATATATCTTAGGGCTTCCATTCTATTAGCATAAAATGACTATATATATATATATATATATATATATTCCTTAGAACTTCCATTCTACCCACGTAACTCATAAGACATACCATGAACTAGTTTTTAATGTGTAAACTTAACGACCATTAGGGTAATGTATGTTCCACACTAGTTCACATGCAGGAAGTTTCCCTATTGTGCATATTCGTTATTAATACAACCTCAGTGCGCATAGGCGTTAATACTCAGGTGGTTATGGCTCACAGTTGGCACACACTACTTGTTATTTTTTGTTTAAATAACCCCATGGTAACAAGGTTTGGTATAAGTGTTAACAATATGATATGTAAGATTTAAGAAGTGTAGTTAGACGACTAGGAAACCAAACTACAACCCTAACTAGACTGCCATTTCTCTTCACCATGAACGTTGATAAGAAAACTGCAGAGTTATAACTGTGACGACTTAAATAGCTTTGTCCGTGACATTTATTATCTCCTGTAGTGTAATCCTTCGGCCCATCTCTCTACCTTCGTGCCCAATTTGATTCTGCCACCTCACCCTAATCACATGGTCTAGGTACATATCGTAACTCTCGCCATTAATACATTAGGCATAGAGTTTTCCCGAGGTTATTATTCATAACGTTCACTTGCGTTGTGTAACATCAAAAAGAAATCGCTCTGCGATAGTTCTGCAACGTTACTCTGGGTGTAACCCAGACGATGAGGAGGTAACCTATTCAATGGAGTCATGAAGAAGTTACACGTCTAGTAGGGTCACTCTAATAGGTAATATCTTTGAATCTTGTTGTTGGATGAGAGTCTCCCCTCTCTTTAAACTCTTAAGATATACAGTGGTTTGGACGCGTGATTTTGTTCCTTCTGTGAGGTGGTCATTATCTTTCCAGAATACATTATCTTGTAAAGTCTTGTACATAGACGATTTTTCAGTTATTGAATAGGGAAAAGTCCCGTAATGTATTAGGAACCTGTCTGTAAGAAAAGTACCCTCAGTCGTTTCCTTTTCTGTGCAACCTGCTACTGATTTGGGAGTTGCTAATGACATACCTATCGATGTAAAACAGGTGGTTTAACCCTACCATAGTAACCCCTAATGAGTTCAACACCAAGTAATTCGGTATGTTAAAGTTCTCTATCCTAACTCATAATTTCTTTCGCGAGAGTTTGTCATCAAGCAAGGACTCGGTCTTCGCTACTTAAACTTACCCTTTAAAAGGTTATCCGCTAATCAACTCTCTGTATATATGGTTTACTCCTTTCCTTATACTTTGTTTGGTTTAGCCTTGAATCTTCAAGTTACTAGATTCTTGTATCTGAATCACTGTGGGAACCTTACATTTTCAATTTTAAAGAAGTGGAGTGGTAAATCAAAACTCCATGGTTGCGGTGAGGGTTTTATTTACTGTTGTATACGGTTCTGTTTTCATCCAGGATTACCCTATTTACCTTAGTCATGTCTATACATGTATAGACACAAGTATTAATATTCCCACTATATGGTATTATTCCATAACCTAATAATTCTTAAAATAATTACCCTTTCTCTCCGTTCGGAATTCGGTAAGTCATTTGTCTAATTTTACCTCATCCGTATGAAGGAGGGACAAAGATTAGATACCAGAACTTTGTTATGTTATTTATTATTCTTTTTCTTCGATCTATAGTTTTATTTTCTTATAATTATGAGGGAAAAAGTCCCGTAGAAAATATCTGTCATCCAAATTCTGGTAATTTTCATGGGGCACATTTTACCTTGTGCGTTCTTAATAATTCTAGTTTATGAATGCTTCTTATTTATTTAAGTTCTGGAATGTTTGGTTAAAGATTTGGTTACCAACATCTAATGATGGGACCCCTATTTGTTGCAATGGTACCCATCAGGCAACCTTGGTACACTCCTCCCCTTCGGGTCTGCGGATGATTCCCTCATTGACACAAAAGGAGAACACATGAATCTATTTCCCAAGTCGCAAGTTAAGTGAAATCCATATTTTAAATCTGTGGTATTTCCATTTCGTAATAGAATTATCCTAGAAATTATTATATATTCAAAGTCTAACTTTGTTGACTTCCATCTTATACTAATCATAAACTCTCGGTTTTTATTGTAGGATTTTCAATCATTCGCATATTTCGAATCCAGGACAACACCTTTGCATGAAAAGGTACTCGGGTTCCAAATTTGCAGCAATTCAATAATTAACCCCAGTTTCTATTGTAAAACATGGTTCTGAGCTAGGAAATCTTATTATGGAATATTTATACCAAGCTCCTATAGGTAGTTTCTTATTTTTATTTGTACCCTTTGAAAGAAGAATAGAGGGATAACCCCATGTTGAATTAAGATTTCACTATTTGAGAGGTATAATGTAGAGTTGAAGACTCATTTAAGTATTGCTCCGAATATGGAATTATGGAGCATGCTTGATGTATTTATATTACCAAACCTTTACCTCTATGGTATTATAATGAAACAATATTGTACTATTTACTCCAATTATATAGTCTGATTAAATGGAAAAACTCGAATTTCAAGTTATACAACAGTCAATAATTAATTTTCTACGTATAAGATATTTTATAACTCAGAACTCTGTATCGGTAGATATATGTATTCATATATGAAATTTTATTTTATATCCTTTCTGGGTCTACTTTGAAATTTATAAAAATCGAACATCCCTTAGTCATTTATATAGTTGTGCATACTCCAATCCACAAAAGTATGTATAAACATATATGTTTATATGTTTCCATAATTTATGTCTAGTACTTTCATAGCTAAATATTACTTGAATCTGAACATCTATATGTATGTGTTCAAATGCCTGGTAGAGGTTAAATTAACCCTGAATGATTCTATTTTTTTTTACTTATAGACATACCCCATGTACCCGTCATAACCAACACACAATAATTATATTACTTCATTCATTAACACAGTCAAACCTCCAAGGAATCATCCTATAATTCATTTTATTCCACTTAGCCATTATCTAACAAGGACAGTTCATATCATTATACTAACATAAGTAGATGCATTCTATCAACCATAAAAAAATAGGACATCCATCTAGGAATAAGAAAAAATGTATGCTATCAACTAATTAATCAACATAAATTCAACCAGGGAAGAGTAGATGAACATATATGAACAAGAGTTGAAACAACAAAGGGAACAATAATGTTCCTCCCAACCATTGAATAGAAAAGCCAATTTACTTGCTCCGTTCACCCCCTAGCCTGACCATGAATCCATGAAGGTGAAATCCATAACTCCTCCTTAGCTATAGTCCTTATTTAGTTTCAGAAAGAGTTTCTCCTTTCCTCACACTCATAAAGTAGTGTTCATAACAAAAAGTGATATTCTTATTTCCCCCCAACATACTAGGCAGAGCCCATCCTCCTCCCATATGCTATATATGACAAAATATCTTGTTCCTAGGTCTTTTCTCTCTTGGGAATTTTCATAGTTTTACAAATCCCTGATTTTCAGGGGCTGCCAATGGCCAAATTCCTGATTTTCCACTTGTAACATTCAACCTTAAGGTAGTTCCAACATGTTCCCCACTCATGGAGTCATGGTCAACTGATTTCAACCTGGATGTTCCATTTGTTTATCAACAATAAGTATAAAAATATTTGTTTTCTTACAAGTGTCATAGTCAAAGAGTTGATTGGGAAAATCAAATATTTTTCCAACAGTCATAATAATAAATTACAATTAATTAAATTCGAAATTCGAAATTTCCATAAATGACAATAATTTTCCAATTTCAAATTTACCAAAACCGGAAATAAATTCCTAAGTATTTTTGATACTTAATAATAATTTATTTTTTAGGATATTACATCCTTTCCCCCTTTAGTGCATCACTGTCCTCAGTGTGCGTTCCTTTCTTGGAACAGGGTTGGATGATATTTCTCAAATCTCCCTCCAATTCCCAAGTGGCCTCCTCGGGACTAAAGTGCTTCCATTGCACTTTTACCTGGGCGATGGTTCTGTTCCATAGTGTTATTTCTCTCCTGTCCAGAATGCATAGAGGTTCCATTTAAATTTAGACTTTACAGGAATAAAGTGTGCGGACTTACTAAGATTATCAATTACTACCATAATTGAATCATTATTCTTTTGAGTTCTACGCAAACTTGTGATAAAATCTTGTGATATAGTCTCCCATTTCCATTCCGGCAAAGGTAGAGGCTACAACAGGCTGGCTGGGTGTTGGTGTTCATCTTTCACCTGTTGACAATATTGGCACTTAGATAAGTATTCTGTTGTTTCTCCCTTCATATTAGGCCAATAAAATAACTTCCTTATTGTTGTTACCATTTTCTCGTATCACGGATGACCAGAATAAGGTTTCTTGTGTACTTCGTCCAAAACTGTTAACTTTAATTCAACAGAATTTGGTATGTATAATCTGTTCTTGAATCTTAGTAGACCATTTCTATCCAAACTCATATATGTTCTATCTAAATTTTCTGCATTATTTCACAAATCTGCCACTGTTTTAATATAATTTTCATCATTATTACTTGCATCCTTTATCCTTTGCTCAAGGTCTCTTTCATCCATGTTAATGTTCATTTCAAACAACCCATGAATTCTTCTACTTAAATCATCTTCCACCTTGTTTTCCTTTCCCTTGATGTGTCTTACCTCGAAGTCGAATTAGCTCAAGAAGGCCAGCCATCTTGCTTGCCTTGCGTTAAGGTCTGGTTGACTAAACAAAAATTTCACACCACTGTTATTGGTCAACAACATAAATTTTCTGCCCATTATATAGCATCGCCACATCTTTAAAGCATGGATGATAGTTTCTAATTCTAAGTCGTGAGTGACGTAGTTTCATTCGTGCTCTTTTAGTTTTTGGGACTCATAGAAAATGACGTTCCCTTATTGAGTTTGGACACCTCCCAAACCTTCTTTACTCACATCCACACAGATTGTGAAGTCTTTATCTAGGTCTGCTACCCTTAAAATGGGTGGGGTTGTTACCAATTCTTTTAACTGATTCCCAATTGTTACCCTGACATTCCTATGACCAATTAAACGTGGTTCCCTTCTTCTATAAAGATGTGATAGGGTATGTAATCTTGGAGAATCCCTCTATAAATCTGTTGTAATATCCGGTGATTCTCATGAATGATTGGATGTCTGCTACGTCCTTAGGGTTCGGCCATTCCATGATGGCTCTTATTTTCTTTGGGTCAACTGCAATACCTTCTTCAGATATTCCATGTCCTAGGTACTTTATTTTCTTTTGATAAAATCCACACTTGTCGAATTTAACATACAATTTTTTTTTTCTTAATGTTTGCAGTACTATCCTCAGATGTTCTTTGTGTTCTTCTTTTGTTTTAGAATGCAATAGGATATCGTCAATAAATACCAAAAAAAACTTATCCAAGTACTGACTGAAAATGATTTTCATTAAACACATAAATGTCGCTGGCAAGTTAGTGAGACCAAACGGTATAACAACAAATTTGTAATGTCCATATTTTGTTCTGAACGTTGTTTTACTTATGTCATATTTTATTCTAACCTAGTGATAACTAGATCTTAAATCTAGTTTAGAAAAAATCTCTACCCCCCTACTTGATCGAATAGATAATTGATTCTAGGTAAGGGGTATTTGTTCTTGACCATCATTTTGTTTAATTGTCTGTAATCAATGCATAATATTAGTGTTCCGTCTTTCTTTTTAACAAAAAGGAATGGTTCTCCCCATGGTGAGACACTTGGCTGGATGTATTTCTTGTCCAACAGTTCTTGTAGTTGAATTTTTCATTCTGTTAATTTGGGTAAACTCATTTTTTATGGCGCCTTAAATATAGGAGTTGAACTAGGCAGCAGATCAATAGAAAATTATATCTCTCTCCTTGGGGGCAATTCAGGTATCTCATCAACAAACACATCTCTAAAATCATGCAAGACGACAAAATCCTCTAAGCTAGGTTTATTTTCTTCTTCCAACAGATTTGTCACTTGGATAGCATAAATCCGACAACCTTTTCTCATGCACTTCTTAAATTGCATTGTTGAAATCTGCCTAACTAAGATTGGTTTTTGTATTCCTTGAACTATCATAACAGTGTCATTTTCGTCTTTATACTTGAGTGATTTTTCATAACAATCTAAAACTGCTTTATGTCTTTCTAACTAGTCCATTCCGATAATTATATCATAAGATCCTAACGGTAGAATATTTAGATTTATCTTTGTGTTTTGACCACCTAAATTGAACTCACAATCAGAAATAAAATTAGATACTTTTATTTTGGTTCCTGATGCTAGTTGTACTAGCCATGATTTTCAATGTCTTGTTTTCTTAAGTTTATTTGAATCCACTACACTAGAAGAAATATAACTCAACGTAGCTCCTGGATCAATTAAAATAGAAACAAAAGTATTTTTAACTTTACCTTCAACTTCCATTATAGTGGACTGGTCATCGGCTTGCTGACCATCAACCACTGCATGGATAGGATATAAAATTCTTCCCACATCTCCCATTGTAGAGGCTTTCCGTAGGTTGTGAACCGTAGTCCTGGTTGCAGAAGTTAATCGTGGGCACTTCCTCCTTAAGTGAGGTTCTCCACATTTCCAACATTTCAACTGTTCACTGGGGTTGTCCCCAAATTTCTTTGTTCCCAGATTAACTGGTTTACCACCTCCTTGGGTGTTCTGAAATTATTTCCTTGGAAAACTCCTTGTTTCATTCCGGAAATGGGTTGGTTGATATCCCTTCTTCCGCTGGTTCATTCGGTCTTGTTTCTTGTCTCTCCGAACCTTGGGAAATTCCGATCGCTGTTTGTATTGGTCGTAACACATTCAGGCCTTCCTGAAAACTTCACTTAAAGACTTGGGGTTGTCGAACTCAATTCTTTCTTTATAGGATTGTGGTAAACAACTTAGGAATCACTGGATTTTTACTTTATCCTCCCGAATATAAGGTACGAACATTAATAATTCCAAGAATTTGTTTATCCGGTCATCCATAGACATTTGACCGAGTCATAGTTCATAAAACTCCTTGGTTTTTATTTCATAGTAACTTTTAGATAAATATTATTTCTTAAATTATTTCTTAAAATCCGACCACTCCATCTATTTTTCCTTTAGGCCCTTGGCCAACTTCAGGTCCTGCCACCATATGCTAGCTTTTCCTTTTAGATTATAGATGGCCATTCTGACCTTCATATTGCTGGAATAGTTGTAGATATGGAAATACTTTTTTAAGTCTAGTAACCATGCTTCAGCCTCCTCTCCTTTCTTGGATTCCCCGTCAAAGGTGGACGCTTTGATTTTCTTAAATTCTCCCTCAATATTGTCCACCTGTTTCCTTTTTCTTCCTGTGGTTTTTTTATCTTCTGCTGATGTTGTACCTTTGGAAGAGTTGTGCCCTTTTTCTCCTCCAGGACCAGAATTTTTGGAGGCCCTTTTAATGACCTCTTCTTCCTAATTATTTTTCTTCGGGCTCTTATTTTTTACTATGCTGCGCAATAGTACTTCATTTATTTCTTGTTTTTTTTGTTGTGCCTTTTTTAGTTTCTCATTGTCTACTTTTAAAACTTGTAGTTCCAAAATGAGATTTCTCATGGTTTCCAGAACCTCAGTAGGTGAACCTCCTTCATTGTTTTGCCTCTTTTCTTCATGAGGTCTTTTCTCAGGATTCTCCTCGAGTCTGATCTCAGCTTCATTCCGTGCTTCCATGGTCACAACATAAATAAAGTTTTTATGTTTGTAACAGTAATTGTTTGTTTAGTTTTTTCATAAACCATAAAGCATGTGATAAGAAACCATTTTTGGCCCTATTTAAAGTCCAAGTGTTGTAACCTTTTCTCTGATACCATATGTAATGTTCCCCAAATTTACCGATTTAAAAAAAATTAATTAGGGATTCTTAGAGTTGATAATTCATCATTCCAACCTTTCAGGCATTCATTGACTATACTACATAACTTACACATACTATTTCTTGTCACAGGTGCAAGTTACTTATATGTATTTATCAAACAACTAAAACAACCCTATTCTCAACAACAGGGTGACATAGCAACCTAATAACTAACAATTATTTCGCTTGGAAACTTAATTGTATATATATATATATATATATATATATATATATATATATATATATATATATATATATATTTCTACCTGGGCAACTCATAAGACATACCATGAACTAGTTTTTAATGTGTAAACTT